>JAGFPH010011213.1:0-31651 GCA_018207615.1 Philaenus spumarius
ATATTCCAGAAACGGCTTGATTAGATTTTAACACACAAATGATGGCAAATGTCCAAATAGCTAAAAGTAAATGTGTGCGGTCGTGGGATACCAGTCAGGAACGAAATTCATCACGCCTTTTCTTCAATTGTTTTACCTGCCTTAACGGCAACATACATACACAATGTTTATCTCTCAATGTCGTTTATTATTAGATTGTTTTCTATACAAATACTTACTGTTTCCATACGTTTAATGTTATTATAATAAAGGTGTAGAATTAATTATAACATCAAAGCTGAGATGGTAATCACAGTTAAATGTCCATTCATTGTAAATACATTCAATAAACATAACATGTTGGTTCATCCGTCTAGGCCTAACCTAAAATTATTGTGTGTATGTTTAATTTATTTTACCTGTCTTAACGGCAACATACATACAATCGTTTTAGGTTAGGCCTAGACTTAATATTACTTTCTAAGCCTAACCTAAAATTTCACCGCTTGACGATAATATCTGAACTACGCCGGACGGAACCGATCGTCTCTTAATTTAAATTGATGAACCAAAACACATGTTTCTTGAATGTATTTACATTCATTGCCATAGCAACCAATTTCGTAACTTTTTTCATTACTCGTATTTTATATTTTTTGTCATTGCCATAGCAACCAATTAATAACACTTTTTTTCGTTACGCATTACATTTCCTATATGTTAACTCCTAATGCAACCCGCGTTAAGGAACTTCGTTCCAATAATAAAATTGAACATCCATCATTAATAAACGATAAATTAAAACAGAGAATTAGATTTTGTCAAAGTTATAAAGCACGCAAACCCGCATACATTCCAATATTAATCAACTCTGTAATATATGTGAGTTTCAGGGATTTTTAAACACTTAAATAAGGGTATAACGTAAAGGGCGTCATAATGTAAATTTTGGACATTTAGCCTATTTTAAAAAACTCAGTTATTTCATAAAAAATAATAAACAAAGAACTTCAAAGGGAAATGCAGACATTTCTAATTAATAACTCAAAATAATAAATCTTACGTAATATCTTATCTCAAATTTAAATTCAATTTTGTTAAATTACTCAATTGTAACTTACGAGGTTAAAAATACAAAAACATTGAACAGTATTGGAGAGTTTGAAGGAATGGTCCACTAAAATTCTAGCCAGTGATTAATGAATATTACAGACTATTTCAGACATCGTAAGAACTAAATTTGATATGTTATGTTGGTAGCATGTGTGATTCATCTATGTGCAGAGACAGAAAATTTGACCTGAGATGTTGGTACCGATCATTAATACTGCAGGGAGACATCCCATTGGTGTCCCCTGTCCCCTGGAAAACATCACGTGATTATTACGTCATACAAGAAAGGACGCCAAAAAAGAAGGAACCTTTGTTCTCACTAGCATCAGTGATTTAGTACAGAGCAGATCTGTTTGCAGTTAGTCCTGCGAAATGTTTTTAACAAGTGCTTATTTGCGGTAGTTAAAGTATAACCACAGTTTAAATATGTTTAAAGAAGAGTAAAGACAGTGCCGAACATCGTACGATAAATACAATGTGAAGTTTGTTCGTAATTTGCCTCAAAAGTAACAACTTTGGAAGTCTGAGTAATGGCATGGCGTCCTTTATGCATCTTTACATAAAGATTGTGCAACGAATGCTTCAGTGAACTAAAATCAACGTGGCTAGAGTGCGACGAGTAAAAGAGTTATGGGGTTTTCTATTTTAAATTGAATTAAATTGTGTTGTAAGTTTTCTTTTCATAAATTCATTTTTTTTTTAGTGCACTATAAAATAAAGAACGTAAGTAATAAAAATAATTTTAATTAAGTCTGCATTGAATATATTACTAATATAATTTGTTACAGTTTTAGGATGAAATGTTTAATAATTAATGTGTATGCTTGAGTGTCTGATTGCGGTAAATGAGATGACTTGCCAATTTGATTTGATTGTCTTTTTATGTGTGTTTTTTTCAATTTAAGATGATAAATTAAAGTATTAATGCCAACTACTATGCTTTCTTAATTTGAGTTTTCTCCTTTCCAGAAGTACTTTATGGTAAATTGAACCCTGTAAAAATAATAAGGTTAAATTCAGTGTCTCTTATAAATGATTCAAAATGGCGACAGTTGAGATTGTGAACGGTACGTTTTGGCGGTATGTACTCTGTGTATAGAAACATAGATGTCGTACTTCTAAGATGGTCCGTCCTGAGCTATCAACTGTACGCACAGATGCAGAAAGTTAATGCGTAACAGAGATTTAGTAGTCAACTGTAGTAGACACAGATCTGACTACAACATAACCTAACTTCAATTTTGGGGTTATGTTTGATTGTTTTTATTGTGATTGAGGGAATAAAGTGTTGTAATATTTTGAAGTGATAATATAATTAAATAAGTAAAGTATATGGATTGAAGGTAGGATATAATAAATAATTGTTATGCAGTAAAGGTTTTTTTTTTTATTAAAATTAACTTAGAAATATTTTTGTCAAAATTAATTAATTATTTTTTATTTTTTTATTTTTCTATTAATAAATTTGTTTGTAAACGGCTTGCATAAGCGCAGCACGTTACAACTCTTATAAAAGGTCCCACTTATTTCAATAAAAATCAGAACCACAAAACAAGGAACAAAAAGTATAACTAAACAACTAAATTGTAAGTTAAGTTTAATACCTTAACCTTGTGTACATTTCGATGACATGGTCATCATCCTCAGAGGGTTTTAACACAACTAAAGTATACATAAAATATTACAGCCCTATATATACTGTACACGCCCTCCCCCGACTCCTCCCTATACCGGTTAATCCAAGACCGACCTGGTGAGGGAGGAGCCACATTAAATCTACTACTTGTATCTATTATTAACAATAAAAACCAATTTAACAATAAATTATAAAACTATCTTGGATTAACCGGTATAGGGAGGAGTGGGGGGAGGGCGTGTACAGTATATATAGGGCTGTAATATTTTATGTATACGTTAGTTGTGTTAAAACCCTCTGAGGATGATGACCATGTCATCGAAATGTACATAAGGGTAAGGTATTAAACTTTACTTACAATTTAGTTGTTTAGTTATAGTTTTTGTTCCTTGTTTTGTGGTTCGGGATTTTATTTAAATCAGTGTGATTTTGTCGCCACAGTGCTCTTTTATTTGTTTAATCTTATAAAAGGAGTTTACGTGCATGATTAACAAAATAGTATAACACAAGAGCAAGGTTGTATTGTTAGATTTGTTCGTTAACTTATAACAGCTGATTTCTTGTAATTTTCTGTACACTAAATTGATGTCTCAAACTAAATCTCTGTACAGTACAGTATGCCATTGACCTTCATTTGCACAAGTCCACTTGTATTCACCCAGAGGTGGGTTGTAGGGAAATCCTATCTTGTATGTTTTGTTGTATTTGTGAGTGTGTTATTTATACAATGTTATTAAATGTACAATAATAATTACAGTACATTCACTGTAATAATTTAGAAATTTTGCATGTATTTTATTGTTATTTAATACAGTATTTTTTTCTTTTTTTAGCAACCGCGAATAATTAAAACCACAAATAACAAGCCCGCGAATGTCGAGGGATTACTGTAGGCCTAAATAATTTCTTCTGTAGAACAAAGAAACAGGAAGTAAAATGGATCTTAAAAAGATGTACATTTTCAACGACTAACTTCAAAACGTGTTATATAGCCTACAATAGTTCTATAACAGTCTGAAAATACAGTTGCATGTTCAACGTTAGGAGACATTAAATTTAATATTCCCTTTCTGGAGAATATCAACCACGACAAATTGTCAGTCAAACTAATAAGTGAAGAGTTTATACATCCTAAAAGCTAGCTTTAATTTACATTTATCCGTAAAAAAAACATTCTTAACTAAAACTTTCATTGAAAAGTATAAGTCAGACGCAAAACAAATCAAATATTATCAAGGTTACATACACTGCTGTCCGATGACGAAGCTGTTAAAGATGACTTAATGTACGTCCGTTCTTCTAGTGATATGGACGAGTGAGTCTCAGGACTGTCTGAACCGACAAACACCCAAAGTACAGCCCACAAAATAGCCGCGGCGCCTGTCACGTAGAATATACTAGGCCAGCCGAACGGGCTCGCAGCTAAGTAACCGGCAATGAATAATGTCACCACTGTTCCAAACTGTGCCCCTGTGAATCAAGCAAAGGTAAAACAACATCGAAACCCTTCACTCAAGAGTTCATTTATTCTTAATTTTCACTACAGTAGAACTCCAGCCCAAATCATTGGAACTGGATCAGACATGAATTTAGAAAAAACAACTTTATTAATGAAATTGAGAGTAATACATATACAGGGAGTCTTAAAAGTATGTGAACTGCGTTACACTTTTGTAACAATTGCAGATTCACAACAAAACCTGGTACATTGTTTTTCTACAAAAATATAAAAAAATTTTAAAGTAATAATTGTAAATTTAAAAAATTATTAAAATAACATTTAATTTAGTTCTTAAATCGGAGCATGTTATTTTAACATTAATAACAACATTTTAACATTTATAACAGAGAACATTTATAGATAGTTAGATCTAAATACAGTCAAACCTGGATAATTCAAACTTTTATAATTCCAAATTTTGGATAATTCGAATGTTTTGTCCGGCCCCTAGAATTCTGCATTAAAACAATGGTAAAAAATCGTGTTTAGTTCAAATTTTATTTTGGATAATTCGAATTTTTGGTACGATTGTTCTTATATAACAATAAGGTATTGACTTATTAAGGCGTAAATTAAGTGCGGGGACATCTGCTAGTGTCAGTTCTATACAGCGTTGATTGGCTCAGAGGAAAGCGAGGAGGAGATTAACGCGCAAACTGAACTCATATCACACGTAGACGCGGCAAATGCTCTTGACCTTGCCTTAGTGTAGGTTTACACCATTAATTTTTCATTCCGTTGTGTCACGATTCTGTTTTCTTCTAAAAACTTAAAGGAAGAGATAGGTTTTTCAAACTGTTTTTGTCATCCTGCAGTCTGTCCGTAGTACAGCAATGTCTTGAAAAAGATCAAGAAAAAAAAAATTCGTTCGAGATTACGAAAACGGAGGAGAAAAACGGATGAATGCAATGGGCAGGTGGCAACAACACTACTAGTGCCTAGCTATTGTATCTATCCTGTCTTCTTTCTGATGGACCCGGTATCCTTTACACCAGATGCTTGTTGCGCTAACTTCCTTCCCGCAAAACAGATGGAAAACGTGAAGGAAACAAAACCAGATTTCATTCCAATTTGGTTTCAGGCGTTTTCATCAAGCTTAGGCTCTATGTATGTCTCTATTTAACTTATTTGTATAACAATAAAAGTACATTTTTTCACGAACGTCTTTTTAATTTTTCCTGTTTTTTGTATTTTTTCTGAACTCTATTTGGAATAGCTGGACTCTTCTGTACTATGTATTATTGTAGTTGTACAGTATTTTGTAAAATAAAATTTGGGAGTTAAATCTTTGATTGTGGAGTTAATTTTTTTACAGTACAGTACTGTACATGTATTTATTTCTTCTTTTTGCAAGATCATAGGTAATTCGAATTTTTGGATAATTCAAATTTCTTCCCTAGTCCCTTCAACTTCAAATTATACTTGGAAGTTTGACTGTATTAGCCGATGCAAAATGTGTTGGAACCAAAACCTCAATTACGTAAAAAATGTCAGTTAGGTGGTATTGTTTATTAAGTGATGTTAGAAAATTGTATTTAACAAGATAATGTCAAGTGCAAGTCTTACCACTAAAAACAAATGAAATCAACCGACTTCTCTCGCTAGGTGGAACCCATCTTGCTAAATGTGTGTTGGTTGATGGATAAATCACGCCCTGGGAACAATAGACAAATGTATTACCTTCCAATCTTCAATCTTCTTAAAAATCACAAAATACAAATTAGGCCTTATTTTCAAAAAATTAGACTTATAAACAGCAAAAACATTTTATTCGTCCATTTAAAATACATTAAATAAGATTACCTGTTAAGATTTTCAGTGTTGGTATAATAGTCAGCTGTTTATTCAAAAATTTGTAAACAATAATATGATTTCTCCATTAACAGCTGATTTCATACTTAATGTATTACAAAATTAATACTCAATGGTGATAAGACCAGTACAAAATTAATACTCAATGGTGATAAGACCAGGGGTGAAAGACTGCTTTTTAATATTTTTTTAAAAGTTTTGTTTTAAAGTTGCACTGGACCATCCACTCTCTCAATCACACTCATTCAATAATCGGTTCAGAATTTTACGTCCGCCAAACGCCAATTGAAAAACCTCAAGATATCTCCACACTACAGTGAGTTGCGACTATGCGAACAATCTTCAGTAAAGTCTCCCACATTGTCCCTCAGCTCGGAATCGAATTGGGGCAACTTGGGAGCACCAGACACCCTTTTTCCAGCCTCACGGCACGCCTTTGATGTTCGGCAAGCACTGCGAACGGCAAAAAGGGCCATTCTATACGAACGGCAAATGCGTCGCGCTAATGCCCAGTATCTCAAGTAAAAGCTGATGTGACCTTGGTTAGCGCGACGACATTAGCATCCGTATAGAAGGTCGGTTTTCAATACTGGGCGTTAGCGCGACGCATTTCCCGTCCGTATAGAATGGCCCTTACGAGACGTTGAAAGAGCCTCATTGGTAACGCGTGTCGTTATACACCTAGTTTTAGATGCATTGTCAACGTCGCGTCACTCACTTCCAAGATGGACACGATTTAGTTAGGCTGTCTAGGTGTATCACAAATAATAGAAACATATGAGGAATTGTGTAGGAGGAAGGGTAGACGGAGGGGTACACACACAGTGCTTTCTAATCGGTTATCAAAAAAATAATTTCACTTAAAATATTTTGACTTAACGTCATAGGCTATAGAGGTGGCTGCTGTTCGATAGCATAAATAAAATGTTCCGTGTCAAACATTTTACTTCAAAACGTTTTCTAGATATGAATTATTTTGTAAAAAAAACAAAATGGCAGATATCTGGAAAATGAAGTGTTTTCGGGTATACGTTTATATGAATTTTTTCTTATTTTGACCCATAGAACCATTTCCCGAAGTTAGGCTGTTTACTTATGGGACATCTTGTATAAATGACATTTATAATGTACTGAACTATTCAAAGTTTTATTTATATGCTGACGATTTGCAAGTGTATAGTCACTTTTTTATATATCAGAGATGGCTGAGACTATAGATGAAATAAATGTTGATATGATTGGGCTGTTAGGCATATTAACGTAAAATCACAGTAAAACTAAATTTATATGTATCTGTTTTAAAAGACTCGTAAATAAATTGATTTAAGTAGTGGGCTTTAACTTATAATAAAAGGTAATGAAAGTAAAAAATCTTGGTCTCACTATAAACAATACTCTTTGCTGGACAGACCTTGTTATTGATAAGTGTAATAAAGTGTTTGGTGGCATGCACACTCTGAAGAAAGTAAAAGATTGCTTGCCGTTTAATGTTAGAGTGTAGCTGGTAAAAACTAAAACTTATGTTCCATATTTTAACTATTGTAAAAAAGATTTCAACTGTTATCAATGACATGACTGTGGAATTAGCTAACAAACTTCAGCGTTCTCAAAATTATTGTTTACCGTTAATTTTAGACTCAAAACGTGACGATCATATGCCAAAATATTATAAACAAATTTCAATTCCTCACTGGATTGCCTCACTATCTGGCAGAAAGGTTTGTCTTTAGTTCAAATGTAAATGCTACCGACACACTACGAAGAGCTTCATTATTACTTATACCCAGGCACAGAACTGAGATAAATAAATCATTCACTGTGACAGCTTGTATTTGGAATTCATTGCCGGAGAGTTTGAAATGCATTAACGGTTGTGTTCAGTTCAAGAAGGCTTTGGGTTGACGTTTCTGCGATAGTTTTGGGTAGTTTGGGTAGGAGTGTTTTGCTCCGTTATTTATCAAAATACTGCGATATAAATTTTTGAAACAAGCTTATTACGGTCTAATACAGCCTCATTTAAATTATCGGATTGGTTTGTGGGAAAATTTCAATAAACGGCACTTACAAAGAGTATTCTCTTTACAAAAGAAATCTGTAAGAGTTGTTTCAAAACTGAAACCTAGCGATACTTGAAGAAAAGCTTTTAAATATCCTAACATTCCCCAACTTACACGTTTTGGAGGTACAGTACGGTCTCGCTAATCCGGACTTGACGGGACCGCACCATGTCCAGATTAGACAGAAAAAGCATAAAATGCATGAAATGTATACCGTTTGTGTTTTTAGTGAGAAAACGTATTAAAATTGGTGCTTTGGTAGTACAGTATACAGTAAACATCAGCGACCACAGAATTAAATAGACTGGTCAAGTCGAACGCAAGAATGAAGCCAGTTTTAGAGTCTAATACTTACACAATATGACGGATGCAAGTCGCAAGCCGCCGCCCGGCCTCCCGTACATGTTGCCACATTACCCGTGAAACGAAGCTGGTGTTCTAACTGTTGTATGAAACTACAATATCTAATTTTTCAAAAAATACTTTTCACCTACATTTCTCTTGCTTGCATGACTCACCTGCCCTAAAAACAAAAAAATTTCTCGCAATGCAACTTTCTGATGTCACGAATTAAAAAGTATGAAAAGTGTGGACTTTATTCGATTTTTAAAGTGCCAAACCATTTTTATTTTCAAATTGTTAACACACCATTAGCGTCCCACACTATTAAACTGTAAGTTTGTCAAATTTTAAATATTTTCGAGTATTTTCAGCTATTGAAACTACGGTGTAAATGAATAGGGGCACTGATAATTTCACTCCAGACGTCTAGCGAGAAACAAAACAAAAAGGGACTGTTGATTCAACAGATAGTCAGACAGACAGTCAGTCTGCAGTCAGGTATAGTGCGGCGAGCTGGTGAAGTGAGTCACTTCCTTGAAATACTGTGGGACAAAAGATAATTGGCCGACCCGTTCTATCCTCGGCTGAGCTTTCTCTTCACGCTAAAAATAGCAATGGACAAATGAACCCTTAACTATTTTTGCTCTCGGCAAACTTCAACTGCGTGTACTGTACCCAATAAAATACTACAATTTCTATTTTTTTTTTTTTTAGAGCCGTCCGGGTTAGCCGGACGTCCGGATCATTAGAGACCGGATTAGCGAGACTGTACTGTAATATTATGCTGCAGATTTAAGAGTCAAACGGCTCACAACGGTGATTTTCATAATCACCATGTACAAGAAAAGGGATGATTTCAGATGTGAAACTCATAGATTGAACATATTCAGAAGGCTCCCAGGCTGAAATTCTGCTGTTTAACAGACTTGCGGTCTAGGCTCAAACCTCAAGCTGGAATTCCGCTAAACAGACTTCCAAAGTCTTTGAAGCAGATATCTGATCTTAAAAGTTTTAAATCGGGGCTGAAAATTTTGTTACTCCAGAGGGGCGTGTACTCGGCTGAGTTTATGTCATTGCATTTATTATGAGTTTTATGTTGTCATGTCGTGTGATATTACATATCTGTAATAATTATGTGTTTGATTGTTGATAATCATGTGTTTATACTAGATAAATGCCCATATAGGCTAGTTTAGACATTAAAATGTGTTTCAGTAACTGATTATTTATTAATATTTCATGAACATAGTAATAACTTACATATTATTGGTGTATGTCATATAGTTTATAGTTGAATCTATTTTCCTTTACAATGCCTACGTAAAATGTTCCGTTATAGCAATAAAATATTTATTATCTTTGACATCTCAGAAGCTGAAAATTTTGTATTTATTAGGTATTAAATTGTATATAACTGTGTTTGCTTTATTATTGTAGCTGTATTTTATAAAGTAGTAGTTGTATACAAAGGAAAGTAACAGTGACCTTAACTTTCTCGATGTTACAGTTACTAAATTGGACGAAAAACTAAAATATAAAATTTATCGAAAGCCAACAACTACGGATGTAACAATCCATGCAAAATCGTTAAATCCAATATCTCATAAAATGGCCGCTTATAATTTGTTCGTTCATCGGCTTATATCTATACCGCTTAACAAACAAGATTTTAATGACGAATTAAATACCATTAAACATATAGCCAGAGCGAATGGATACAATAGCTCTATGATACAGAAATTATTATATAAACACAGGAAAGCTCATAATGTACCTAAATATAATCTCAACAATAAAAACGAATGGAAATATGTTTCCATTGAATACACCAACATAATACCGAATATGGTAAAAAATGTTCTCGCAAAGCATGAAATGAATGTAACGTTTAGAACAAATAACAGTGTTCAAAGAATATTGCACACAAAACGGCCAACTCCTATCAAAAAACAATTAGGCATATACAAAATAAGCTGTAGTGATTGTAGTAATTTTTACATTGGGCAAACAGGCCGAACGTTTGAAGAACGTTTCAAAGAACATTTGCCACATAATAACAAACGCGAAATAAGATCTAACTTCGCACAGCACTTGTTTGATAGTAATCATAGTTACACAGATTTTGAGTCTAACATGAAACCAATCCGTTTTTGTAACAAGGGCAGATTCATGAACGCTGCAGAAGAGTTCGAGATATATAAGGCACATCTGAAAACCCCGCAAAATTTACTAAACGAACAACTGTTTTTTAAATCTAACTATCTGTACGATACGGCCATTGAACACGCGCGGAGTTCAAGGTCTGATAAGAATGGAAACGCCCCCTAGAGTTGATATAGTCATTCTGCATTTTACATCATCAGTGTCACGCGTGATGGACTAAAGTGCGCACATAAGGTACCTTAGCAAGAAATGTTGACATTGAAGTATACTTTGTGTTATGTGTTACGGGTTATGTTCTTGTGTTTGTGTTTTGATATATTATAATTTGACGACCTCCAACGGAGCGATTTGACTGATGATGGGACCACGGACCCGAAACATATCTTAAAAAAGAAAATTTAAGAAGTCACAAGACGGAGAAAATTAGGTAATTATATTAATTTATAATTTTAATCAATTGTATTTTATATTTATGTAATATCGGCTTGTATATTATGTGTGTTAATTTTGATTCAGTCCATATTCACAAATTTATTTTATTATCAATGTATTATATATATTGTATGACTTGTTTTATACAAATGTTGTGTTTGTCAAAAAAGGAATAGTAAATTGAACTGAATTATGGGAGTTTTTGCTCGCTTGTAACTTCTATATTTGTCTGGGATATAGAGCGACAATGCTTGTTTCACATGGCCTCATCATTCATTAAATCTGGCACCTAGCCACTTTTACCTTTATAAAGGTTTATATGTATGTGCCTCCATTACCAGCTAACCCACCCGTCTTAATAAACAGGATTGAAGCAGTTGTTGGAACAATTAGGCCAGACACATTGAACAAGGTTTGGGATGAGCTCGGCTATAGACTCGATGTGTGCCGTGTAACAAATGATGCTCACATTGAACACTTGAAGGAAAAATTGTTTGAGTTGCTCTTTCATTTGATATATTATTTATAATTGTAAGTTAAATTTAATAAATACTACAAAGCACCTGGATATTAATTTTGAAACACAAGTTATAGTGTACTTAATTACTTAGATTCCTCTGTGGAAACACAAAAGTAAAGAAATCTAGTTCCTAAAACTTGTTTAACTAGCATTAATATTATAAATTACATCAAATTTGCTCACTTGGAACATTCCTTGGAAGACTCTAGTGCCGCAGAAATACATCCAGTTCATATTCGAAGCCACTAGGGGTGTGAGTAGTGTTGCAATACCACATACTAGTAAGCCACCAAACAATATAATCTTAGGCCCGTAGATACGTGATAAGTTGCCAGCCGGAACCTGCATTATAAGGTAGCCCCAGAAGTAGGAACTTAAGATGGTCCCTTTTTCTTTTGTGTCCCAATCCAATTGCTAAACAACAAGAATAGTAATTATGTAGGCCAACACACATATAAATTAAACAGATAAGGAAGGCAAAATTACAGTAGGCGCAATATGCCGCCATCAAGCAATACTGTGGCAGGGGTGCCAACCTATATGCAAAAAAAGGCTGTAGAAAGTTATTTGAATATTAGAAAGTAAATACAAACAAAAGTGGCAAAACTTCAATTACAACCGTAATTGTATTACTGAGTGTTAATTTTGTATATAAACAGCTGATATTATTTTTTGAAATATAAATGTCACTTGAACAGATTGTAAAAAAATATAACAGTCCGAACATAAACTTACTTCATGGGTACCGCTCAAAGTATGTTTCCAGTTTGTAAAGCTATATATATATATACATATAGTTGAGTAATTGTTTATTCTGCCTAGACAATTTTGGTCACAGATTTCTCTTTGTTTGATATATAAAGAATTCAAAGTTCATAACAGGATAGATTAGGTGAACAAAGTAGTTCCATATTATAAATTTTTAACGATTAAAAAACATAAAGACCAATTTATGTGGAAAGAGTAGCAATGTAGGTAGACAGGAAGGTAGTTTTCAAGAGTCGTTTGTAAATGAAAATCGTGGAATAGTACTGTGTGTAATTATTAGTTTTACGGTACTGTATTTAAACAAGAATATTCCTTTATTACTATCTTTAATGATGTTTTATTCTCAAAAATAAAATAATAAACATATAATAGGCCTATACAATTAAATTAATAAAATTTTACTAACATTATATCGGGCCTTTTAATAAATTTAAAATTGGGGCTTAACAAAACCTGTATATTTTTCTCATCTGACTTGAATACCTGGCTAAATAGTTTACCGGGAAGTTAGGATTTGAAGAATTATTTGTCATGGCAACGATAGCTACGGAGAGATTCACTCGAAGACTGTAGGCTACAACTAGTCCCAGGAATACCATTACCGCTTGTGAATGCCGTGCACCAAAACCTAAAACAATTTATAACACATGCTATTATTTGGAGCCTTAAGATATTCATACTAAGTTACATGAAATGAGTTTTATCGATTTAGTTCCTTCTCCAGCCAAAACAAAAAATGTAACATTATCATGCAATTGGTTCTTGGGGACCATATTCAAGTAACGCCTGCTTCAAATAGCCTAATGTTGATTTAATTACCTAAAGTGTAAATTTATTTAGACCTATACTAGATTAATTTATTATTGAACATTTTAGCCTTTAGAGTAATTTTGTTTAGGTTATAATTAATTACAATATTAAACAATGATGGAAAGATTTGGATCTAGATCAATGGTCTCTAACAAACAATAACCTGTAGGCTAATCTAAAAATAACCTAAATACATTATCTTAAAGTTACCAGTTGCAGTATGTATTCAATTCTTGGACATATTTAGATTGGCACTACTACTTCTTAACTGTCACTAAAAAAAATGTTTACATTAGCACTAGGCTATAGGTGTATACTGTAATTTTGATATAGGCCTAGGTACTAGGTATACTGTGTGAATGATATTACTATTGATCAACAAGATCCTTTAGTCTGACTTGTTAATCTTAATTTGTAGAGGTTTCTTGAAATGTTTCACAATAAGGTTTTTTTTAAAGATCGATTTACACTCAACAGTGTGTCGCGAATGTAACATGACCGGCCCGTGATCTCAGTGATTTCTATTCATATATAGACGTGGCGTGACCGGCACCAGTAAGTATCGTCTCTTATTGTTATTCTAGTTGGTTCTCATAAATATGACAAATATGAAGAGCTAATGATTGATCTTATTCTGGATGAAAAGGTTGAACCAACAAGTTATAAAACGGATGTGGGTTCATCAGGCATGGAAAAAAAGAAAAACAGAAGTAGAATTCGCTACCACTAGTTGTGAAATATACTATTACAAGATTGTATTACAAATAATGCATCCATGTGTTTAGGAATGTAGGCCTACTCTTTACAAGGAATTGTTGGACAATGGAGCAAAGCTTTTTTTGAATATTTCAGAATGTCCAAAAATGCATTTAACATTCTGTTAAGCAAACTGGAAGTGAACATGAAAAAACAGGACACATGCTGGAGAAAATATATTTCTCCGAGAGAACGGCTCACAGTTTGTTTAAGGTACAGTAAGTTAGGAAGAATAATATATGTACAGCATAAACTACAAAACTTTTATTTGGCTCAACAAAAATCAAATTAATTACAAAAGGGTAGGCCTATTAAGTTTAAAAAATTATTTTCAAAAACTATAGTCTAATTAGGGCCTATCAATAAACTGGTCGAACAAATATTCAGTTTTTGTTTTATTCTTGTCCAAAATCTTGGAAATACTGCTGTAGGCCTAGGCCTACTGATGTTGCGCACCAATTCGATGAGTTTTTCTTCATTCATTTTATACAGAAAAGAAAAGTACGATAGGAACATGGCCGTGAAACAATAAAATATCGGCAAGGACTAACCTGACTTTCACTGTAGGGCCACGGTGAGAGCATTGACTGCACTGTCATGGTACGGCGCTGGTGGGGTGGAATAAAATACCGTACCTGAAAGAATTTTTTTAATTCGCCTGTTGAAGCATATGTCGGTCACGTCACTGTTGAGTGTAACCGTTAAGATTATAAATTCCATCACTAACATTGTAATAAGACTTTGAAGCATATATCATAACCTACCTTTTTTTTTAGCATGTTCGGAAATTAAAGTTTGTGAGTCTGATGTAATTTCAATCCTATTAGGGTCTTCATATTCGTTTTCAACATCACATTGAGAAGAATTTATACTTATATTACGAATTGAACCATAGTTTTCCATCTTTCAAATTAATTAAGACAGGTATAATTCATCGACTAGCCTATACTGTATCTAGGACAGGCCGGATAGGCTACACAATGCGAAGCATTTCAATGAATTAACTTCCAAACAAATTATTTAAATACTGTAAATATCCTAATCATTATTTAAATAGTAAAATCTCTTTTGAAGATTCATCTTATCTGAAATGAGTTCCAAATTTACAAATCATTATTTTGTTGGTGGTAGGCGTATCTAACAAAATTATGTCACTTAAAACTTTGCAAAACTATGACCAACCAGATTCAAGATTCAAGCAATAGAAGGTTATGAATGTTACGTTATAATAAGCACAGCTGTTAACAAACAAAATATAAACAACAACAGGTGTTGGTGAGATTTTACAGCTTCAGCTGTTTCAGCGGAATAGTCTTCCCGATTAGTTGGCGTACTGTATTTCTTTGCTTCTGTTTCGAATATATTAACAGTCAAATATTAACAATAATATGGCATGTGTTTGTACATATCTTAAATTTTAACGCTATTAATTAAAATTCATAAAATCATGTTGTCTGATGACCACTACTATTAATCCTATTTTTTTTTTTTTTAAATAAGTGCTTATCAGAAATAAATAATTTATTTGTTTTTGTTCCTATCAGATTGAGGATTATTATGTTATAAAAACCCACTAACAAACAAAAATCTTTATAGTACCTGACAATTTACTTTATAAATTGAATAAACCTAGATTAAATCGGTTTATAAATTATTCGGAATTGTACACTGTGTTTGTTAATTTACAATAAAATTCTTGTTAGACCTACATGCTGCGCTAGTGACAGGTGTAGAGGTGTATTTGTGACAGGTACCCCTCAATTCATAAATAATCATAAGTAATAAGTAAAGATATTAAATATTAAAGGGTCCACTATCAGCGGACATAGTATAGGCTGGCTAAAGGTACATTGCTGAGAAGACAATTCCTAGTTAACTAAGGGAGGGGGGCGCTAGAGAAACGCATCCGGAGATGCATCAGTTAGTCTGGAAGTGAACGCGTCCGCGTTTAGACTTAATAATAAATGGGGGATTGATCTTGCTTTGGCCTCATGGCGTAATGTTAGTTTTAGGATAGGAACCAACAGAGAGTCGTTGTACTTTAATGGTTAAATAAACGCTTTAATCGACCATGAGTTTACCGCTTCTTTAACGAACCTTCTCGCCACCACCCATCCTGACAACGCCCGTACGTCCGTGCGAGGACAGAAAGGTACAGCCCGACCAGGGAAAACGCCGCTTCAGGATTCGGACACAGGAGAGCCGAGCCCAACGAGGCGGGACCCGTTACAACTGGTGTCGAGAAGTGGGATTCTTCAAGGAAGAAAAGGTAAAACTTCATGGTCTAAAAATTTTTTTAAATAATTTTAACTAACAGATTTTTTTTGAAAAGTTTTAAATTCATATAATTAATGGAACAAATTTTTTTAATAATGTTTGAATAAATACAGAAATTAATTATTAATAAATGTAAAGTTATTAGTAAATACAGAAAATCATGCATGATAGGCTAGAAAATTTTTACTAACGTAAACGATATGCGATAGTTAACTACGCATAAAGGAAAGGCATAGTATTTGGGGCAGCTAATGCTAAACCAAATTGCTACTGGACAAATCCTAAAGTTTACGGGAGTAAAGGTTTTACGTAATTTAAGATATGAAATATGTTTCGCGGAAATATGCTGAGTAATATTGGGTACACGCGTCACTAATGACAATAAAAAGGGTTATGTGAAATAATTATTTATAAAATTAATAAATAAGTTTTAAATTAATAAATTTAATAAATTGATACAATACTAAATTACAATAGCAGAACAAATACCAATAGCTGCTGAAAATTATTAAATCAATCCCCCATTGATATAATACTAAATTATCTTGGTCCACGCCAAAGTTATAAATTATAATAGGCCATTTGTAATCCTAAAAGTTCTGTCTAAATTTAATATAATGTTAAAGGTCAGAAATCGTGAAGTATTGGTTCATGTAAACAGAGTTAAACCATGTTTGGAAGTAAGCAATGGCAAATTGCAACCAAAAAGTAGGAAAACTAGGGAAATTAGGCGGTTAAAAAATACTACAAGCAACGATATAGGACAAAATTTAGGAATAGGGACCTTAACAACGGATACCACGGGTACAACAGCTACGAACGCCACTAATGATGTAACTATACCTGATATTCATGCAGCCAGTACAAGCGCCATAGTACCAGCACTCATACAACCGCAAGGTAGGCCAATTCGTATTAAAAAGAAGCCATCTCGTTTTCAAAGTTATGATTTATCGTAAAAAGACAAAGACATAAAAAAATTACATAATAATATGTTCATTAATATGAATATAAAAAAGTAGAGTTAATGAGTGACAGAAGTGCAACTCCAATGTATCGTGGGGAATAGGTAACTATATGGGACCTGAATTACCTAATGGAACACCCTTTATATGAACACAACACTGTAGGGATTCGTTTAAATTGTAATTATAAGAGAAAAATTAAAATGTTAACAGTAATGAGATAACATGGAATGATAATAATAATTAATTAAAATTACTTAAAGCTTCAAACAGAATTAAACTAAATACAAAGTTTTTGTTAGGCTAAATGTTTCAATTCATTCAATCAGAACATAACATAGGCAGAGCTAGATAGACTCGCGGAGGGACGGATTTTATCAAGTTACTTTGCTGACTGCGTAAACAAGCAGTCGACTACGAAGACCTTGATGCAAGTTTGTAACGCTGTTTAAGTTATCATGGGACAGGAACATAAACTTTGGAATAAATTGATTTTAAAGTACTTTATACATTAAATAAAAACAAAATACAATTAGATAATGTTATTACACATTATTAGGCATTGTGTAAAATTGTTTTAAGTAAAAATATTCTTTTTTTTTTAATAATTAAAAATAAATAACGTTTTTGGGGGATATACAATATTACTAGCCTTGAAAAATCAACGATGAGCAGTGTTGCTGGGACTTTGCATAGCTTGAATTGTCATGTAGGGTTCAAAATTGAATTAAGTAGGTTTGGAACACATACTTATATGACAAAGTAAAGGTGTAAATTCTCCTGACGGCATAAGTGTCTCAAAAAGGTGATCAGAAGGACACATAGGGTTGTAGACTAGAAGAGTCTTTAGGAAGGTTATTTTTAATAAAGGGTTAAGGGTAGAATAATGATTAAATTTTTATCTATTAAATAAATAAAGTTTTTTGCACTATTACAAAATTGAATAAAAGTTAAAAGTAATTCATAAATGTTTTTAATGAAATGTTTTAATGAAGAATAAATTTTTGGTTTTATAAACATTTGTAGTTAAGAAACTAAAGGATTTGTATGCTGTGGTAAACTAAAAGGGTGATTCATAAAATTTGACTTTCGCGCATAAACAAAGGAATTCAGAATAGTTAATAAATATTGGAGTTCAAACAAATATAGTTTTAAATATTGAAATGTTTTGTCTATTACGTATAACATAACAAAATAATGAAAGAAAATAATAAAATGAGGTCAATAAATATGGAAGAAAGGATAATTTGTTTTGTATGAACTTTGAGAAAAATTTTGGAAATGAAAAAATGTCAGTTAAGTGAAATGATAATAAAATGTTATGTTTTTTTCAACGAATATAGAAAAATGGTTTACGAATAAAACTGAAAAAGTTAAGAGGTATAATAAATAAGTAATTTAAGAAGGTTTGTAAAATAAACTATAATTGAAAAAGTTAAGCGGACTTATGCTTTATTAAGTGAAAAAGAGAGATTTCAATATTGATATGTTTAGACGATTTGTAGAACTACAAATAATTTTATTTTTCTTTATGGGATGAAGAATGTTAAAGTAATATAATATAAAAATAAATAATTGTACAAGTTTATACAAGTTAGTAGTTTAAGTGGGTGAATGTTATTTTGATTTGTTGGAATTAAAATACACTAATTTGAACATTGTCTTCATCAAAGGGGATCGATACCCTTCTTAATTTCCGGCACTTTTGTCACATTTCTACGCTATCCACCTATAAGTTTTTTTCACACTTCTAGACAATGTAATTTGAATTCATGTATAGTCCGGACAATAAGTTTAAATAAAATAAATTTGTAATGTTTTTTTTTTTGCTATTTCGCTATTGGTATGAATGAATGAATGTTTAAGGTGAATATTACTCTTTGATCTTGAATATCGATAAATATTGCATTATGATTGTTTGTATATAATTTAAATGATAAATGATTAATGGGAAGATGTGTTGATTTGTCACACGTAAATCAAAGTAGTGCTACTTCGTTAAAAATGTGTAATAAATGGGAAAGGATGTAAATCATGTGATCAACGAATATTCTTATATAAATAAGTGAGATTATACAGTAATGGTGCGATGTGCTAAACAGTTTAAGATGTATCAAAACATTAAGATATGAATAGTTTATTGATTATGAGTGTACTACGTTATGTAAAAAAAAAGAAAAAAAAAAAGTGCAACGAATAAATAAGTTTTATGATAAGATTAATAATGAGGAAATAAATGTGAAATATTACGGTTGTGTTTATGTGGAAATAATAAGTAATGCGGATTTAAATAAATAACTATTTAGATATAGTCGACGACGGAAGACGTCAAAGAATGTCTTCGAAATATGTATTTCAAATATGCGCGAATAAGAGGTTTTATACATGAATTGTATGAAATGTGGATTTTACATCAAGGAATTGAGTAAAATAATGTACAAATGCTATACAAAGATATTTTTAATTGTAGGAAGGATGTAGACGATGTGATTGAAAGGTCACAAAAGGGGGGGTGAGTTATAATAAAATTGTTAAAAACATATTAGCTATTAACGTCATGGGGTAGAAAGCAAGATTATTTTTAAGTTTCAATTATAAATTAGATATTGAATTTTCAATGTAAGTCAGAAGTGCCGACTAACGTATAGTTTCAATATTATTCAGCAAACGTAGATAAAATAGGATTAGTCACAATATAAAAAGGTTCATAGAATTAATTGTTGATGTAAGAATTTGTCACGAGTGATTCAGAATTAACAGGATGTCGCAATGCTGACATGCTGGGAATTATAGCAGTCTAGAAGTTCACAGGAAAACTGTGCACGTGCAAAAATGTGCAAACTTGCTAAACCACTGCGTAGAAGCAATGATAGACTTTACAGTTTTAATTTAACATTAACTAAGTGGGTATAACTTGAAATCTCAACTAACTTGGAATCAGAGGAGGGGGTAACTGTGGATAATCCACCAGACTATAGTTAAACTCTATAAGCCTTTTTATCTTACGTTGTGGTTTGTCTTACTTTAATTTTCAAATGGAGTTAATACGAATTGATATATTATTAATAATGCTCTTAACAGTAGAAAAAAATAATAAGGGAATAGTTTTGAAAGATTAACAGATGTACTAGTAACAAAATCTGAGTGGACATTGGTGATAGAATTTAACATTTCAGAATTAATAGATGAAATTATATGGTTGAATGAAGCAGTAGTAACTGAAAAAAATTTTTTTTTAACAAATAACAAATGAGTCATTGGGGGATTTGGAAGAGATGAATAAATATAATTCAAATAGAGTCAAGTTAGATAGATTACTGCTGCACATTCAATGAAAGAAAGAAAATATTAAAATTATTAGGAATGTCAGTTGGACCATGTATGGAGTATGTAGTGTAATAACAGTCGTGTTAATATATTATGTATACAAAAAAATATCATGTTTAACAAATGGAATATTTAGATGTTGTTCAGATTCTCAGAAAACAAACAGAAGTACGGTGATAAATATAGGACAGAAAGAAGAAACACAATTGGATCTACAGGACTTAAGGATTAGAATGTGATCTGAGAAGGCCGTCTCATAAGCTGCCATGAGTAGAGATATTTCTGTTAATCTAATTATTTTTTTTACAGGTTTAGAATAGGAAGGGTTAATAAAATTTTCTTTGATTTTAATTAGAAGTATAAACAAATAATAATAATTAAGTGACAAGTTTCACATGAATGGAAATAATATGTAATAAAAGAAGAAGTTAACTTATATAATGAGAAAGTAGGACAATGAAATGAAGCCAAGTTTAAATTATTTGCATAAAGGGATGAATGAGGAAACCTGTCCCAAGTGAAAAATCATAATTGCTTCACAATGTATGATACAGTAGCGTTCAAAACACAGGGGAATAATAGACAAGCGAATTTTTTTTACAACTAGGCCTAATCTAAAACTTGCAATTTTTTTTTTCATAACAATATTAAAATTTTGGAAATACAGGTTTCAATTCATAGTTCTACAGGTAATGAGGGATTTTAAGTTATTTTTTTTTGAGGAAATGTTGTAAAAGTATTTGAGATAAACGTAAATGCAATTAAGTTGATTTAATGATAACAATGAAATCTATGAAATTTCTAAAAAGTTTCATGAATTGAATGAGTAATTAATATTTTGAAATTTTAAAGAAAAATGATATGTTGTCATGTAAATGGCCTTTTACTCATAATAAATGTTTTTTGTTAATAGTAAAATAATGAGGTGTGGAGAGAGGGAGTCGATTCAGGAGCATATATGAGAAACAGACACAATCACATTCTTGCTACCATGTGGGCGACTTACGAGTTTGGAACTGACCAACCAAACTGCTGTTGGAATCTCCATCTGCTGTGAGATAGAATCCAACGCACTCTAACAAACAACTACCACATGAGTACAATTTTACAAATATAATGATTAAAATGAAGTGCCTGTTCAAAGTTTTACATTTTTATATGTTATACCAAATTCTAAGTACACTTTTAAGCTATAAGCTATACTTCTATTAATTAATAAATTGAGTTGAATTTATAAGGATGTGATGGGTTTGAAATGTTAAACAAGGATTTTCTTTTAAACACTTATTTTTTTAATGATGTTAAATTAAGAACAATTTTGCATATACAAACATTAAAATATCTTTTTTAAAAAAAACAACTTTTCATTTATAATAAGACATAATAGTTTTTGGATACAAATTTTTTTTTCCTACATAAATACAGTTTTAATTTAAAATATTATTACAAATAAAATCTTACATATAATAATAACAACAATATGTCTATTGATTTTTAAAGAAAATTATATTTTTTTGATAAACCATTGAAGATAGTAGCAATGATTTTTTTTTATTTGTGACAATGGAGGGGAATGTAACAGCTTTATGTCTTTTGGAATAGCTTATTTTTATTTTTAGTTTCTTTTCAACAAATAAGACAAAAAGGGGAAAGTATAAATTGATATAAATTCAGGGGGCTTTGTGGGATACAAATTTTGGGGTTGTAAATTAAGGGGATAAAAATAAAAGAAAAAGCAAAGTGTATGATGTTTTACATAATCAGTTTTCCACACGGAATAGGCTGTCTAAAGGTCGCCTCATTTATAAATTTGTTTGTAATGTTTGTAATCTCACTCATACAATATGTAACTTCACTCATTTGAATCATGTCACCTTGATTTTGATGGAAATAAAACTACAATTAGTGAAACTTGTTATTATAGTGTTTAAGTAGTTGGAGATTTATAATTAAGTTTACAGGTTTATGTTTTTCTACAATACTTTCCTGCTAACATTGGGCAGCTTTGTAAAAATGTTTTTTCTTATGAAGATTGGATTTATTATATGCAATTAATAGCTACATTTGGTGATATAAATGAACAATGTTATTTTGGGAGTTGTACTAAAATAATGTGCAACTTACCTTTGTATTAATAGGATTAAGTACTCTCTGTTGGTTACCATGAACTATAATTGTTTAAATGTTCACAAATTGAATTTGTATTTCTTTTTCTACTTTGTTAAATTGGATAGTATATTTTATATTTTTGGATTTTAAGAAAATAGTTTCAAATGGCTTAATGTCATAAATTTTTAAATAACCTAATGTTTAGTATATAACAAATTGCAAGTAGACCAAAGCAAGCATTTTTTTTGAAAAAGAAAAGGAAATGAAAATGATTAACGTCGTGAATTGACTAGGAGTTGGGTGTCTCAGTTTTGATTTTGATTTTTAATTAATTTTTCTTTTTTGGTAATAAAAATAGCCAATGTTTATTTGTTTTTTTTGTTAGAATCATTTTTGACATTGTGAGTTGGGGGGGGGGGGATTGAGTCCTTCCCACCGCTCACCAGAGAAGCTTTCCGACCATGGAAAAAAAAAAAAAAAACTTGAGAAACAACACGGTTCAAAGACTAGACCAACCCTAAAAAAAAAAAGAAAAAAAAAAAAGAAAACAAGGGTGGTTTCAGCAAATCATTGCAGACTTCTTTAGATTTGTTGTCGCTCCGGGGATTGATGAAGTTAATTTTACCGCGGCTAGAATTTATTCGGTGACAACAAGTATTAAAAAAAATTATAAGTTTAGTTTTTATGTCTCGGCCCTGATAAGGACCGTATGTAGGACAGAATGTGCCTGAAGGGCGTTTACTCTAACTTTGAAACTTGGACCTAAAAAGGACCATTTAGTGCCAGATAGGCCAACGTTGAACGTATTGAATTATTAAACTCTTTTGGGCCCTGAAAAGGGCCGCTTGGTTCTTGTGAAGAAGTCCTAGTCTTTTTGGGACCTAGGAGCTTCTGTTCCTATTATCGCTGAAGGCGCGGGTGTGGCGTACGCGGGTGCTGCTGAAGGCGGCAGGCTAATTAGTTGCGGCTTGTGCCAAAAGAAAACTATCGGCGGTGCGCTGAGGTGACGCAGTTGAAAGTATTTCCTCAAAAAGTCCGGGTTAAGCCCGTCGATGTGTGCTGGATTCGGTCCGTCGGTGGTTCGGCGCAAAGGGGGAAATTTAGCCTGCGAAGTATTGACGGGTTCAGGTGAAGCCTGCGTTGGAATGTTTGTATCCCGGTAAAGTTGTTTGAGACGCTTGACGACGCGGCGCTGCGCGAGTTTGCTGCGGTGAGTCGGTGCCGGCATGAAGTGCCCAAAGAATTGATTGCAGGTGAAGCCTGTGAACGCTGCGCTGTCGTAGTTTCGTTGCGTTGTGAAGTTAAGAACGCAGTAGCCCTGAATAGCGCTGAGAAGCACTACCCGTTCACCAAGACGACTGCAATGTCTTGGATCGGCTAGACTACCTTGTTCGAAGCGGCCCTGAGAAGGACCGTGTAAAGCTTGAAGAGCGTAGATTTGTATCGGGTGTCACGTAGCCGGAGCTACGGCGGAGGTTCTAGCCGGACTAGCCTCTTTGCCGCGAACGGGTCTTCTTAGTGTCTGCTGTCCGGTTGCGCTGATGTTGTAGCGATGGTATGAATTAAAGAACCAGTAATTGAATTAGAAAATATAACCGTTTATTGAATTTGTACTTTTGGCCCTAGCAAGTCGGCAGTACTTCCTCCTCAGTTCGCTCGAAATCTTTGTCGTAAACTCTCTCTATATGCCTCGGCTGAGGACTTGGCACTCGGTGCGGGAGACTTCCCGGCTTCTTTTCTCACTGGCAGTCTAGGCTGGCTCAATGGTAGTTCGCTTGTTGCTTGGAAGGCTTGGCTTGGCTGGTGTCGACTGTTCGCTAGTTGATTGAAGGTGTTGGTTCCTTGGTCCCGGTGAGATCGAAGGTAATGTTGAACTCGAATCGGGCCGTATATATACTGTTCTCCAGCGAAAAGTAACATCTAAGTGCGAAATGTAACACTTAGGGGAAACGTAGTCGACGAATTACAGAACGGCAAAGTTGCCGAGTTCCGAACCAGTGTAGAGTTTGGATGCCTTGGCGAGTTCTTAAGTTTGCGGTTGCAAGTTCTTAAGTTCGCGTGGGGACTTAGAATATTTTCGACAGAAGCTACGCGAGTAGTGTAGAAACAAGAGTTCTGGTACAACCTTGACCTTTTGACCCCAGGTCACCTGACCTTTGCCCCCCAAGGTAACAAATTGACCGTGAAATTGACCTTGACGCGATAACAAATTGAGCGTGACTAATTGTTTTAGGTCACCTGACCCTTGACCAAAGGTCACCAGATAACAAATTGACCGTGACGCGATAACAAATTGAGCGTGACAAATTGTTTTACGCTCGATCGAGCGTGTAATCGTAATAATATACGGGTCGTTGATAAAAAGTTATGGTTCGTTCGATTGACGTCAGTATCGAATAGATTCTTGGAATTTATCGATTTCTAAGAATCGTATATGTGTTGACGCCAATAGTTCTGGTTCGTTAAGAAAATGTTACGGGTGGCTGGTAAAAATATACGGGTCGTTAATAAAAAGTTATGGTTCGTACGATTGACGTTAGTATCGAATAGATTCTTGGAATTTATCGATTTCTAAGAATCGTATATGTGTTGAAGCAAATAGTTCTGGTTCGTTAAGAAAATGTTACGGGCGATTGATAAAAATATACGCATGGCTGGTAAAAATATACGGGTCGTTAATAAAAAGTTATGGTTCGCTCGATTGACGTTAGTATCGAACAGGTTCTTGTAATTTATTGATATCTAAGAATCGTATATAAAACGAATGCATCGCAATCAAGTATTTTTAAAACGTATCTTAAAATGATGGTGACTAATGAGATCAATGCAATCTAGTATTTTTTTATTGTAATATACTTTAAATACTGGTAACTTTTGAAGACGAACATCATTCTGTATTGTTACGCTTTTATTCAACTATTAAATTAGTTTCTAGTATATTACTAATTACTATACTGTGCAAAATGGAAATAGAGCAATCCGTAAAAAGAAACCAGGAGAGCGCTGCGGCTGAACGTATTAAAAAATGTCCACCTGAAGGGCAGTCTTACAAGGAATGGTGGGAAAAAAATAAGGAGTATTTGGAGGAATGCAGCACCATCTCAAGAACGTCTCAGTCTCATGAAACGCTGGCTGAACGGTTAAAGGAGATCGACGAAGACTTGACGGATTTTTCCAACCAGTATTCTATTGAAGAAACAGATGAAACTTTGGAATCCATTCAGGATTATTTAAATAAATTGGCGGCTGAGTTTCACGTAACTACGGAAGGCAGCATGAATGTAGAACCGGCACCTCCTGAAGAAACTTTTGAATCCATTCAGGACTATTTAAATAAATTTGCGGAAGAAGTTGCTGCAGAGTCTCCTTTAACTACGGAGAACATGAATGAAGATGAATTCGACAAGTATGTTGAGGAATTGCTGGACGATATTGAAGACGAATTTTTATTGCAGTGAAAAGGTAGCAATTATGTATGAAAATGGTTAGTAGTTAAGTGTATGTGATAGAGTTAAGACGTTAAATTAATGATGAAAATCCTTGTTTGTGTTTTATTAATATTGGTTTTAACAGAAAGTAAAATTTATACAAGTAATAATACATAAGATGCATTGCAATATCTTCAGATTTTTGGATTTTTGGAAAATAGTAATGAAACATTGACTGCAGTGAATAATACAGTACTTTCCAGCGCTTTGTTTATTTTTCAAGAGTACTATAATTTATCCTTAGATGGTCAATTAAATAACGAAACGTTAAATTTAATGAACTTTAAACGGTGTGGTGTACGAGATGATGTATCTGGGTTTTCTGCTTCTACAGTTAAATGGAAAAAATTACATATTAAATGGCATTATTCTTACGCTAATTCTAATGTATTAAAAATTACTGAACAAGCGTTTAAAATATGGGAAAGTAATTCTGATCTTTCATTTTCACATAGTATACATAGTCCAGATATATTAATATCAAACAAATATCTTAGTCATAAATATCAAAAACTAAACCAATACTATTGTCCATATGCATTTGATGGTAGAGGTAGTGTATTAGCGCATTCGTTTTTCCCAATTGCAGATGGATCGACTGTAGAAATACATATAGACAACGAAGAAAATTGGTGTTCAGCACAACATTGTTTATCTGATCAGTCAAATTTACTACATGTTTTAGTGCATGAAATCGGACATGCATTAGGCTTAAGACATTCAAATGACCGTAAAGCTATTATGTTTCCTTATTATAATGACAAAATAATTAAACTAGGATATGATGACATTTTAGGTATACAAAGTTTATATGGTCCTCCTCGTTTACCAGTTTCAACAACGTCTACGACATTACGTCCCACAGCGACTACAGTTTCAACACCTACAATTACACCTGTGGAACCAAATCTATGTAATTTGAAAAATATTAACACTTTTCTAATAGTACATAATCATTTATATATTTTTCATGAGAAATGGGTTTGGCTTGTTAAGTTAGGGGAAGCCTCATATCACAGCGTTTTGTATTTACCTGATTGGTTGCCTTTTCTTCCACAAAACATTACAAAAATATCTCATGTTTATCAAAGACCATCAGGCGAAGTAGTTATTTTTATTGATTGTCTAATATATATGATTGATTTTCCTTCTTTAAATCTTGTAAGTAATTATCCAAAATATTGTATAGATGTAAATTTACCAAAAGCATCTGTTATTGATGGAGTGGTTAATACGTACAATGGACATACTCTTATTTTCTATAACAAAATATATTTCGCTGAAATTAATGAATGCTCATTCAAAGTTAAATATTATGGGTTAATATATGAAAGATTACCAGGTATACCACCGTGTATTGACTCATGTTTTAGGTATAAAAATGGATTATTATATTTCTTTCAAAATGAAACGTATTTTGAATTTGATGAATTTTCTAATCAGTTAATTAGTGCAAAAACCTTTGATCTTTCCATTTTTGGAATAAAATGTTCAAAAACGTCATTTACAGAGATTTTAGATCGTTTTAAAAAACTTGTAACTAAATTAGACGCCATGTCTATATCATTAGAAAACGTTTAGTAGAAGTGATAAGGTGTATTTTGGATTAGACGATGATGTTAAATGTATTGATTGTGAAGTTGCCGTAGGAGAACCAGATTGTAAGTTAGCAAATTTGTAATAAATAATGTATTTATATTATAATGAGGACTGCTTTCTTATTTCATTTCCTCTTCAGTTACTAAACTATGAACATCAATGTGAGAAGAGAAATTGCTAAAGAATTGCATAAGCAAGTTCGAAAAAATTTTCCTAGTCGTTATGTAGAAGTAAAGGGATTAAATGATTTATACCAGGCTGACCTTGTAGAAATGATACAATTCTCTAAAGTAAATAAAGGTTATAAATATATTCTAGTGATAATAGATTGTTTTAGTAAATATGCAATAGCAGTTCCAATAAAGTCTAAAAGTGCTTATGAAATAGAAAAAGCATTGAAACCTATTTTAGATAAACACCCAATGCGTCAATTTCAAACAGATAAAGGTACAGAATTTTACAATTCTAGAGTAAAATTATTACTAGATAAATATAATATAAATCATTATTCAACTTTTTCTGATAAAAAAGCTTCCATTGTAGAAAGACTTAGTAGAACTTTAAAGGGTAAAATGTGGCAAGCATTTAGTGAACAAGGCAGTTACAAGTGGTTAGACTTACTTCAAAATATTGTTAATAAATATAATAATACACCTCATAGAACGATAGGTATGAGACCAATTGAAGTTAATAAAAATAACGAATTTTTAATTTTAAAAAGACTAGGTAAAAACAGAAGACTAAAAGTTGCAAAACGTGATAAGTTCATTAAAGGAGATAAAGTTCGAATAAGTAGATATAAGAAACAGTTTACTAAAGGTTATTTGCATAATTGGAGTAATGAAGTGTATATGATTTGGAAAGTACATCGTACAATTCCAACAACGTATTTTTTGAAAGATGAATTAGGTAACATTATAAAAGGTGGGTTCTACGAAGAGGAGCTCAGTAAAACAAAGTACAGCGATATATATCTAATAGAGAAGGTGATTCGAAAAAAAGGAAATAAATTGTTAGTGCGTTGGCTTGGTTTCGATAAATCCAGTGACACGTGGATTAACAAAAAAGATTTAAAATGAAAACAACAAAACAAAAGGACTCATTATCAATTATAAATTTTGATTTGTATTTAAATAATCATATAAACTGTAGAAAAAAACACGGTCCCCTTTTACCCAATTCAATCAGATGTATTATTTGCGGACCGTCTAATTGCGGAAAGACCAATTTAATGTTTAATTTAATTTTTCATCCAAAAGCTTTGTTTTTCGAAAATATTTACATTTTTTCCAAGTCGATAAATCAACCTAAGTATAAATTTCTTACTCGTATATTCTCAAAAATACCTGAAATAGGATACTTTATATTTACTGAAAATGATGAAGTGTTTCATCCGAACGAAGTGAAACCTAATTCTATTATTATATTTGATGATGTAGCTTGTGAACGTCAGAATAATATTAGAAATTATTTTGTTATGGGCCGTCATAACGATATTGATTCATTCTATCTTTGTCAAACTTACAGTCACATTCCAAAACAATTGATACGTGACAATGCAAATTTCTTAGTTTTATTCAAACAAGATGACACAAATTTGCGTCATGTATATAACGATCACGTGAATACAGACATGAAATATGATAAGTTTAAAGAAGTATGTTCGATTGCATGGTCAAAAAGTAAAAACAGTTGTTTTATAATAGACAAAGACCGACCTATAAATAAAGGAAGGTACAGAATTGGATTTGAGTTGGATATAATCAGTTAGTGTTGCGATGGATGAGAGTGTAGATGTCAAAGATCATTACAAAGCATCAAACATACAAATGTTATCAGAGCAAACAATGGCTGTGAAGAAAGTTCCGAATCCGCTTTATTGTTGTGAACTTAAGTGTTTTATTAGAAGAAGAGTTGTAGTCGACGGTATTGCGTGTAGGGTGTGTAATTACTCATATTTTTGTCATTGCAAATGTATAACCGCTCAAAAGCATATCTGGAAGATTGTACTATATAAAACTCAATTCGAAGGATTTGCCTGTTGCGAAGACATATGCGCTCGTTTCACGAGGAATGAATTGTTTAATTGTAAGAGGTGTAATTGGCATAAGGATATATGCAACTGCGTTTTGGAAAAATGTAAATCCAACAAGACTAGCTGGTTGTATGAAAACGTAAAAAGCATAGCAACGGAAGTTGTGAATAAAGTTCAGAACCCAGATTATTGTTGTGATCTTCAATGTTTTGCCACTGAAGGAACTGAAGTCGACGGAATTGCGTGTAGAGTGTGTAATTATTACTCTTTTTGTCATTGTAACTGTAAAACCGCTCAAAAAGAAATCCGAACGATAATTTTATATAAAACTAAATTTGAAGGATTCACCTGTTGCGAAGACATATGCACTCGGTTCACATGGGAACAGTTATTCAGTTGTAAGAAATGTACTTATAATCATCGTTATAATACACTATGTCGATGCGTTTTGGAAAAATGCAAAACAAACAGAACTGATTGGTAACTGATTGTGTATAACGAAATTGTCAATTAAATAAACAATAAAATGTATATTATAAAAAATATACGGAAGCGTTAAGTTATTTGAATTACCTTGAACATTCTAAGGATAAATCTGTAATAGCGATCGGAGAATGGTGTAAAGATTTGTACGATTAGTTTAAAATGAAAGAGTTGGAAAGCAAATCGACAGTATACATCGAGGTGGTGGGTTAATAAGTTATATTTAAATTCTACCTGGAAAAATTGTAAATCGTACTACAGAGTTACTATCAAAGAGTTAAGTTACTAAATTCTAAGGATAACCCTTTAATAACGAGTAATATTTTGTATGAAAATAAAAACCAAATAGTTTAAAATGAAAGTTGTGCGAAGCAAATCGCACAGTATACATCGAGGTGGTGGGCTGATAAGTACTATTTCAACTCTACCTGGAAAAATTTTAAATCGTGCTATAGACTTATTACCAGTCGAGTTACACATACCAGGATATCAATATTGTGGACCAGGTACACGGTTACAACAAAGAGTAAATAGAAACGATCCAGGTATTAATAAATTAGATCAAGCTTGTAAGGATCATGATATAGCATATTCAAAATATACAGATTCAAATCATAGAGCTATTGCTGACAATCAATTGGCTGATAAAGCTTGGCAACGAGTCACATCATCAGACGCTAGTTTTGGAGAAAAAGCCGCTGCGTACGCGGTGACTAATATTATGAAAATGAAAAATAAATTAGGAGGTGGTAAAACTAGTAACAAGAAGAAAGGAAACGATAAAACTAAGAATGAAGGAGGAAAAAAGAAGAGAGCTTGTAAAACCAGCAAAGCACTTCTGAATGCATTTCGTCTTTTGAAAGAGAAATGCATTGATAAGAAAATTGATAAAGTTAAAAAGAAAAACAGTACAATTAAAAAGAAAAGTGGTACAGGTTACTATTTAAAACCATACAAAGGCGGAGGAAGTAAAAAACAAAATATTATTAAAATTACCTAATCGAGCGTTATCAAATACTGATTTAGAAAAATATGTTTTTGAATTGAAAATACCTAATTTCAGAGGTATATTTATGCGTGATAACCTTCCTTATAAAATTTTACAAAATGAAAACGGTATTGTAAATTTAGATAGTGTTCAAGGAAAAGGAACTCATTGGGTATGCTATCGTAAAATAATTGAGAAAATATCTTATTTTGATAGTTTCGGTAATTTAAAACCTCCACCGGAACTAATAGATTATTTCAAATCGTCTTCGAATAATGTAAACATTTATTATAACTACACCACTAAACAGAAAACTAATACAATTAATTGCGGTCATTTATGTTTAGCGTTTCTAACAGGAAACATCTGATGATATCATGTTGTGCTTAAACGGGAGAGGCTTGCAATTATCTTGTGATATTTTTCCGCCAATAGATTTATCTACTCATAAATATGAAATTGGTTTAATCGATCTCATGACGTATAATACA
>JAGFPH010011214.1:13016-27795 GCA_018207615.1 Philaenus spumarius
TATCTTGACCCTATCGAAAATGGCGGCCAGTCAAATGTTAAATGTCCTATGTTAACACAATTTTAATTACGTTACAAGCACTGTGTTCCAGTGTAAATGAATTATGGTTCTTTGCATCTTATTTACTAAAATCAGAGGGTCATTCAAAATCTAGTATTAAACAAATATTTACACAATTTGACATACACTTTAAAGGAACTAATAAACTTGCAGTTTCTAGATACAACAGGTCTTCGACGTTGAAAGCACAACTACTGATAACAATCCAGTGATAATAGCATCCAGTGATTTACCAATGAAAGGTATTGTAACGTATTTAATTAAAAATCTTTGTTAATAAAATGTTTTCAACTTTGACTCTCTTCCATTTTCGATAGGGTTAAGAGAGATATCTCTAATTTGTGCCCTTCTTCTTCATTTATCAAGGCCCTTTAAAATGACGTATCACTTTAGGGGGGGGGGATTGTATTTAAGATTTGAATTACATTCTCAACCCCCCATTTTGTGGGTAAGGGGTGAAATGGTCGGTTACACAAAAATTCATCTCCATTCGCCATATACAGCTACCTCGAAGCTCATCGATTTATTTCTACTTGTTCCAAAGTTAAGGGGGGATGGGACTGTATGGACACCCGGTATATATTAAACTTAGGTCTCACCATAGCAGTCGCTGCAATAGCTCATATTTCCTGTGGAAATTCGCTTAAATATAGCTTGCAATAGACGAAATACCTTTGTTTCATAACGATTGAATAAGTATTTCTCCAGATAGTAGTTTAAGATTTATTTTCCGCCTTATTAATAGGGTAGAAAGAATTATGAAGTATATTCATTGTTTTTTATATCGGAACTTTTCCGTCCGCTAAATTTAATCATATGTTACTAGTAGTTCTGTGAACAGTAGACCTCGCTCGTTGAAATAACAAAATGTGGTTTTGTGCTTTGGTTAAAAATAGTGTGCCAGTTAGGAAGTAAAAAGAATATTTAGCCAGTGAAACATTATTCTGCAATTATTCGTTTTTCACTGTTTCCAGGGACACCGGACATAAAACGTCTCTCGGGGAGGTACATATCCCCATTTTTTAAAATGTTTTTTGGATTTTTGTTTTTTAATTTTTTTTGTAGTTTTTTTACGATTATTTGTATCTGTTCGAGTCTAAAAACTGTGTGGTGCAACAAAGAAACAAAACGATTAAGAGAATGTAATTGATAAAGGACTACAACTCAGTAAATACGACGCAACGCCAATCGGGCTCCTTATCTCGGCTCCCCCTCCACAACTCGCTCACAGTCACAGCGGCCACACTGACGTAGCGCAGGAAAGAGCAAGACAGCAGGTAGAGCGCTCTCTCTCCCTCTATATAAAATTATAAGGTTTTATGAAGATATCTAAAGAATGAACGTATAAAAACGTGGTTAAAATACAAAAACCTTGGACGATTCATCGAATTTGAATTTTTCCGGCCTTTCTGTGAGCTTACCGTTAGGTATAAGGAAAAAATCAAGAAAACAATTTTTTAGAACATCAAATTTGCTACCCGCAAAATGTTATTAGTTTTTTCAATTCGACTTACGGTTAAGCCACAAACAGGCTTTGGAAAAAAGCTTACGCTGAGAGAAACGGTGCGGCCGCCATTTTTATTTTATTTAACGGGTTAAAAAATGAAAAATGGAAAAAAACCGTATTTATACATCGCTCGGCCTAGGGATAAGGAAAATTTATGCAAAAAATCATGACAATCGGTCAAAGGCGTTTTTTCGTAATCGTGAGACAGACAGACACACAGACGAAATGCCGAACGGTCGAGCTAAAACGGAGACCTCGCTTCGCTCGGTCAATTAGAATGGCTGCTACTAAAACAAGAATGCATCAATGAACTTAAGCGTCTGTGTATTCTTGGCATAACCCTAATTGTTTTTGTAAATATGAATGTCCTTTTTTCAAATCAAAGTTTCTTCCATAGTAAAACGAAAATTATTTACTAAAGTTTTAACTGGAGAAACATTGTTTTGTGTCCTACGGGAAGAAAGTATCTATGACGCTCTCGAGAACATTTTTACTTTCTGTGCGACAAAGTGATATTTTCCTCCCCTAAGACACCGATAACTATTTTATTATTCTATCTGTTACAACTGTTTTACCGACTTACACAATTAACGCGAAGTGTTGAAATGGATTCAGTAAGAAGGGTAGAGATGTAAAGTTTTGATGTATCAGCTAATCAAATTCACAGAAGAGTACTCCGCCAAAGTTAGTTTATGTGACGTCAGCGCCGCATTGTCTGATCAAGTAAGCAGTGGCAGTGATTAATGTTATGTGCACAAAGTTTAGCGGTAAATAGGATTGGCAAAGTTTCAATATGGCGGCTCGTCTCTGGAAGACAAGTTGTAGCGGGGCTTTGATCGTCTAATGGGTTCTGTTAGTTTTACTTGTGTAGGGAAATCTCTTGTTTCCTTGGAGCGAATACAGTTCTTGCCTTAGGGGGAGGGAGGAAAAAGGGGGACAAATAATAAAAAATATTATTGCAAATAAAAAATTTACAGTTCATATTTGTTTTTAATACATTACATTTAATATTTTTTTAGTGTCATATTTTTCGTTTTTATTGAACAGTGGAATTAGCATTGTGACAGACAGGTGTCCAGCTTCGACTGTCCGACACTTTCCGGGGATATTTGTCAGCTAAAAACAAGCAAATAATACAATATAACATATGTCCCGCCTATTTATGTTTTCTGTCTGTCCATTTGTTTGTGATTTTACTTTCTCACTATGCTATAGTATAGACAAAGTATAGTGATCGCAAAAATAATCGATGTTGAGATTTTTGTGGAAATATCCGTTTTGGAACCCCCTGAGTACAAAAAAGGCGGTTTTTACAAAATGTCTGTCTGTATGTATACAAAGCTAGAGAGAAAACTATTCGATAGATTTCGAACGAATTTGCACCAAATATGTCAATTAGGCCTGCATAGATGCACGAAAAAAGGTTTTGAACATTTTTGAAAAACAATCCTTTTTTTGCCAAAACACCCCCAAAAAATCAGTTATTATTTTTTATAAAAAAACCGCTCTAACGATTTTGATAAATCGTCTTGTTTATCCTTATTTGTAGCCCTTAATGTAAAAAAACTGCATCTTTCAGAAAATGTTCGTTTAGCTAATAATAATATCTGATTTTGGGGGGTTTTTTGGACGAAAAGTTTTCAAAATTTGTCAAAACCTTTTTTCGTGCGTCTATACATGCCTAATTGACATGTTTGGTGCAAATTTGTTCGAAATCGATCGAATAGTTTTCTCTTTAGCTAATAATAATAATTTGTATTAGTCACACTTATACTTTAATGTACTATCCCCTCTCCTACTTTAATACAGTTATGAAGTCACTGTTGGAGTCACATACGGGAGTTGGCGTGCGAAGCACGCAATGCACTGAGCATTGAAAATACATCCAATATGGGGTTGGCGTGCGAAGCAAGCAATGCACTTTGTATTGAAAATACTCCCAAATACGGGGTCTGGCGTGCAAGCTGACATGTTCGTCCTTAGCAGTGAAAGTATGTGCCAGTTTCTGGTACCGTTTATTTTAACTCAAATAGAACACCTTGTAATTGTGTTTACATTTTCATAGAACAACTACACTTAAGTAAATGAATTCAACCGAAAGCATTTTTGTTTCGCTAAAGCGGTTTGAGCAGCCATTCGAGAAGATTGAAAGAAACAGAACATTTATTTTCAGAGATTAGTCGCTGACAAGACACTCTTAACAAAACGTAATTATACTTCCAGTAATGAATGGCCTGTCCGCTTGTATTTCACAGTGTCATGGTTCGGGTGGAGAGTTTTGTTGTCGTTTAGTTTTCATATAAATGTAGCTTGCCTGCAAAACATATCCACGCTAGTAAACCATCGTTGAAAAATGAAAAGTGGATTAATTAGATGCACATCAGAAATACATTATTTATACAATACTTTTTAAATAAACGGTACCAGAAACTGGCACATACTTTCTCGCAAACATATTTAAATTATTAAACAGATTCACTGTGACTTGTAGGGTGGGGTAGGAGAGGTGATATTAAAGTAGGAGATTAACTAATAAATATTATTATTATTAGCTAGAGAGAAAACTATTAGCTTCATTTCGAAGAAATTTGTACCAAACACATCAATTAGACCTGTATAGATGAATGAAAAAAGGTTATGACAAATTTTGAAAAAAACCCATTATCAGTTATTATTATTATTAGCTAAACGAGAATTTTTAGGAAGATGCGGTTTTTTGCATATGCTAGGGTACATTAAGGGCTACAAATAAGCCAAATTTTATCAAAATCGTTAGAGCGGTTTTTTTATAAAAAAATAACTGTTTTTTGGGGGGTTTTTTGGCCAAAAAAGGTGGTTATTTTTCAAAAATTTTCAAAACCTTTTTTCGTGCATCTATACCGGCCTAATTGACGTGTTTGGTGCAAATTTGTTCGAAATCGGTATAATAGTTTTCCTTCTAGCTTTGTATACATACAGACAAACAGACATACAGACAATATCACCTCTCCTACCCCACCCTACAATTATGAAGTCACAGTGAATCTGTTTAATAATCTAAATATGTTTGTGAGAAGGTATGTGCCAGTTCCTGGTACCTTTTATTTATTTCATATTGGTAGATCAAATGATTTAGACGTTATTAATATTATATTAAAGTAATTAATAATCGAATATTATGTTTATATGTTATACAAAGAAGTACGAATGTTTCCGAAGTTAAATCTTCTTTAAATTTGTATAAACGAGTATATTGATGGTAAAAGGTTGTATTTATATACAATTTGTAACCTCAAAGTAAATCTTATAACGTATTATAACATACATTAGTTATATAACTCTTATTAAAAAAATAAACGGTATCAGTTAACTGACACAAACTTTCTCCCAACTTACTGTAGTCAAAATAATATTGTTTTTAATCATTTTATTTACTACTTTTTAGAACAAAACAAAAAAAAATATTCTACCTACGTCAATCGTATAAAAACATTATTGTCCCAGGCGGGATTCGATCGCGCGACCTTAGAATTACTGGCCGTGTTCGCTACCGTTGTACTACCCGTGCGGCAGTGACCGCGATGCTAGATTGACAACATAAACTTGTTTATTTTTTAACATTTCCCCATAATTATAAAACGCCGAAGTTTTGATAAAAGCGGGTGGTGTCATTTTGTTTGGCATCTTAAGCACTATAAATACTGAAAATTTGATCAAAATCGTTAGAGCCGTTTTTGAGAAATTTGCATTTTTGTCATTTTTTATGGGTTTTTAGGGGCAAATTACCCTTAAAAATTAAAAATTCCAAAAAATGAAAAAAACGTTTGGAGATATTAGGGTTTAGTACCTACATACCAAATTTCATCAAAATCGGACCAATAGTGTCCTCTCTGGTCGTGTATACATACTGACACACTGACAAACAGACACCACGTTAAAAACACTTTTTTGGGTTCAGGGAGCACCAAAACAAAAAATTCCACTAAAAATATTTTTGGGTTCAGGGAGCACCAACACAGATAATTGCACTGAACAATTTTTTGGGGTTCTGGGAGCACCAAAACAGATAATTCAACTGAAAATTCAAATTCGAACATTTTTACGAAAACAATACTTTCTCCATATACTACGTATTGGGTGGAGAAAGTAAAAAACAACTTTACAAGAAACTATAATGGTTGATGTTGTAAACATAACACCAAAGTATAATCTATGCTGAGTTTATTTAAGATCTACAGATGATAGGTGAAATCAGCTGTTATATTACATGTTACTCATGTACGTACGAACGGACGTACACTCGCTTTTATAGGAGTTGATAAGGTTCTGCGCACTCGCACCCTTTTGTTTGCTTTTGTCAGCAACGCGCATGCGTCGATTAGACAGAGAGCGAGTCATGCTGTATTCATATTCCATGTCCATCTACAATATTCAGTATCAGTAACAGCTACTGAACAGTAAACGTTTACTCTTATTAGAATATTCCGTATCGGTTTTTACTTGTGGTTGCAGTTACAGTAGCCAAATAAATGTCTGCGATATCTATATCTGTATAAACGTTACAAAGCTAGTATGTGTATCTGATATTCTGGAACTAAAGTAACGGTTACTTTAACGACAGGCGAATAACCTTTACAAAATAACGGTTACAAATATTTCTAATATCTGTGACATCTATAGCTGTATAAACGTTATAGAACTAGTATTTGTGTATGATATTCTGGAATTGAAGTAACGGTTACTTTACTACAAGCAAATAACAGTTACAAAATAACGGTTACAGATATTTCTAATATCTGTGACATCTATAGCTGTATAAACGTAATAAAACTAGTATTCGTATATGATATTCTGGAATTGAAGTAACGGTTTCTTTACTACAAGCAAATAACAGTTACAAAATAACGGTTACAGATATTTCTATCACTCACCATAGTGACCGGACTGATGGAACCAAAACTCCGTATATACAGCTCGCAGTACACTGTGGTTGCGTTGTCTGAAATCACAAAACAAAACTTACAATATTTTCACAACGTTTCTAGAATTAGTACAACACTAATAATATTAGTTTATATATTATTTTTAAATAGTTCCCTGTTATTAGTGAATTTCCGTAGGAAATATGAGCTATGCAGTGACTCTTATGGTGAGATCTATGTGAGTAGGAAATAAACACCGATTATAGTCCCCGGAACACGTTTCGGGGTGTTAATAAACATTTTATATATAGGCCTATACTAGGGGGAGATACCTGCGTGCTCCGCACGCCAACCCCGTTGTAACCTTCTACACGTCATTATACGTCTAATTATGTTATATGTTCTTTATAATAAAAGCGTAGGATTAATAATAGGCCTAACATCAAAGCTAAGATGGTAAATAATGTTAAATCTAAATTATTTCGTATATTTTATAACAACAGTTATATTAAAGGTTTAAAGAACCAGCAAGGCTCAGGTCTACACTTTATAAAAACCTAATTTAAAAGTTAGAAATGATTGTTTCACAGTTTGAAATCAGCTGTTAATGGAAAAATTATAGCAAACAGCTGATTACTCTATCAACAATAAACATATTTATTTATTACTAGTGGACCCGGCAATGCTTCGCTATTGCTTTATTTAATTTTAAGGGTAGTTATCAAATTTCATTATTTTGACTTAAGTTATTTAATTGCAAATGGTGTTTATGTCAACAATTTATATAAACAATTTATATAAACAATATTTTAAACAGCATATATGTAAGTAAATAGATATGTAACAACCGATGTTTGAATTGAATTATAATACAGTAAGCATTTTTCGTTGATTTTTTTGTTTGTGTTGTTTGGCAATCTAACCTAAAAAAGCTGTTTTGGTTTTTGAAGAATAATAACCCGATTATAAATTAGAGAAATTGGTTGCAAATAAAAGTGTTTTGGTTCATTGTAGGCCTAACCTAAAATTATGTTCAGTTTTTGATCCATAACAGTTGTTTTATTTATAATAATATGTAACAACCGATGTTTAAATTGAATTATAATATAGTAGGCCTAAGCATGTTTTATTGATTTGTGTTTGTGTTTGCTTTTAATTTGTCAATCTAATCTAAAAAGCTATTGGTTTTGAAGAATAATAAACTGATTATAAATTTGCTAAAGTTGCTATGGTAATGAATGTAAACAAACATGTGTTACTAAGCATTTTATACGAACAGCTGTTTTTGAGCGCTATGGTCTTGAGTCCATACAAAAGAGGCTGTTTAGTTTTTTCCAAATTTGAAACTTTTTCGGGAAACTTTTCAAATTTTTCTTTATATAAAAACCTAGTTCGGACTATTACGAACATTTTAAAACAAAAAATTGCCAAATTGGTCCAGCAGTTCTCAATTGATGCGATTTCAAAGAAACAGCAATTCATTTTTATTATATAGAAGATTTAGTATTGCGCTCCCATTGTCCTAAAATATTTAGTATAGTATTTCTTGTTTTTGCTTCACAAAAACCTATCTTAAAAGTTAGAAATACCAATAATTAAGTTTGAAATCAGCTGATAGTTTAAATATTATAGGAAACAGCTGCCTACTGTTATCATTATAGTCAATAAACATATGTAATAGCGCTTACATTTTTGATAAATATTGAGTATATTTTTTGTTTTTATGTTCAATAAATGCTACTGTTTATCAAAAAGTATATAAAGACACGCGTGTTTTCGAATAGTTAATAATGTATAATAAAGGTTAAAAGAACTAGTAAGGCTTAGGTCTACACTTAATCAAAAACCTAACCAAAAAGTTAGAAATACAAATAATTATTTCATATTTTGAAATCAGCTGTTAATATTGGTTACTCACTATCAATTAATTACCTGATGCACTCCTCAACAAACAATTATACTTCAAATCTAATAGCTTGTACAACACTGCTATATCTACACATGGACCTAGAAGTAATAATGATGCAAGATATAACGGACGTTCTCGTTTAGTTGACGATTGACCGCGGCAATGCTAACATGCACCAACGTCGGAACGTTTTTGTACAGTCCGTGTTTTGTGATTTTAATGTACATAAACAAAAAATGTATTTAAATGAGAAGTGCAATGTTTTATGTTGTGATTTGTGTGTATGTGTGTGTGTTTGTACTTTTTATTGTTGTTTGGCGTGCTCACATGTGAGTGATTTCAACACCTGAAGATGAGAACCTGTTCTCGAAACGCGTAGTGTAAACTACAACATAAGTTACATGGTGGAAATCCAGGTATATGTACATATGTTTATATTGGTATACTACATACATTTAGTTTCAATTAATTACCGTATATTATCAATAAATTTGCCTACTATTAAATTATAACATCTTATTTATTTTTAATTACTATGTAACATAGTTTTTTTCTAATTTTTAAACTCCCTAACGCAATTTTTTATTGGTTTGTGTGTGTTGAAACATATGTTGGTTCAGTCTAGGCCTAACTTAAAATATTATTTTGTACTCAGCTGGACATCCGAATCAACTGTTTTATCTTTTATTTTATTCAATTTGTTGCTATGGTAATGAATGTAAATACATCCAAGAAGTTTGTTCACCAGTCGAAGCACGCAATGCTTTGTGTGTTGAAGATACTCGCAAATGCGGAATAGCGTGCGGAGCGTTTTGCAGCTATTCAGCACCGTCGTGAATAGATCTATTTTCCAAATTGTTGGTTGAAACCCTAAAACATAGGCCTATAAACTTAATTTTGGAAATTTGCCCAACTCACGTCAGCGGTTCAGCTGCGTGGTCAAATTATTCATATCTGCGAGCGAAGCTAGTCAATAAATAGCACAAAACATTGTCAACAGATTTTAATAATAATTTTAAAATGTATTATAATCGTTGCAGTGGTTCTGGAGTAATCGATGCACTTGCATTGATCGAACCAAGGGACACCTCCTTCTTCGTATCGGTTGTACATTAATATTCATTAGGTAAACTTCGCTTTCGCTGACGCTGTACACTTTACACAACGACGGGATGGAAGCAGGATATTGTTTATAACGGAGTTGATTGCGGTAATAATTAGAACAATATACACTTTAAACATCAAATTGCCTCCCAACATGTAGTCCGTCATCGCTAATCTGTCGTTCCGCCGACAAATTTTAATACGATTTCTATGTTCTAAACTAGTGTACAATCTGTGGTCTTCGGTCTGTGGAGACTTCAACGTTGTTAAAACAGTTTAGAAGCCATTGACACGACAGATTATGTTGGCCGTGGAATATATTTTACATCTCTCTGAAGTTGAGCAGCTGTTTGACAGTGACGATCGAGAAATGCAACTAGCGTTTGTTGTTTGGCGTTTTGTCACTTTTGTGTATGTTTTTTTCACGTTGTTTTTGAAGTGATAACTTCTATTGGTCCGTTGGGCACTTTCGTTTGACTGTGTTTCTGAAATCTCCCGTCACGTACTTTTTGCGTAGACACAAGTCAGAGAGCGGAGAGGGAATATGCGATACATCTATATATACAGGGTGTTTCACGGGAACCCTGACAAACTTCAGGAAATGATTCCTTGAATCAAGGAAAGAAAATTTTTTTTATATAAACATAGGTCACAAACCCATTTTTTTCGTACTTATAGCTGAAATTTGGTTTTTCCAAATTTCCATGTAGTTCTAGTGTTTTTTTTTTACCTCTAGACAAAAAGTGAGTACAGATATTGTGTTAAAATTTATATTGGTAGTTGGAGCAGAAAATTCTGCAGACATACCATTAGTTTTTAGTCAGAAAATAACAATAATAACATTTTTTAACCTTTAATTTTTTTAATTAATTTTACAATTTGGAAGGCAACCACCCAATAATTATTGTTCCCTTGAAACAACCTGTATATATAAAAGCCAAATACCACTCACTCACTCACTGACTCAACACGATTTCATAAAAACTACTAAACGGATTTGAACGAAATTTGTTTTGTAGTTTCCCCTAGGGCCGTAGGTGCTGGCTAAGAAAGGGTTTCAAAAAATTCGAAATCTTAGGGGAAGTTGGGGGGGTCAAAGTTACTAAATCACGATTTCTCCAAAACTACCAAACGGTTGGAATTAAATTTGGTATGTAGCTTCCTCTAGAAGCTATAGGAGCTCACTAAGAAAGATTTTCAAAAATTCGAAATTTTAGGGGGGTTTGGGGGTCACTAAAAATTCCCATAAGAAATACATAGTGTAATATATTTATTGATACATTTTTGTTGTTGTTAATAACATTTAACTTTGATTTGTCTATCCGAAGCAAAACCGGATCGGGCCAGCTAGTAGAATATATAAACAAATAAACCCGTGCTTCCGTGTTAAAATGTAGCTAGTAAAGTTTCAAACGTAATCCTGAAGGCAATTCGCCCACATACCGTGTTCTTTCTTAACGCGACTGGAATAAAAAAATTTTAATTAAATAAACTTCGTGCTATTACAGACTAGGAACGTTACTCAAAGTGCCTTGTAATAGTATCGCTTCTCGGCCTCTAGGCTAAGATCAAAGTGTAGTGTCTGTTCTTATCAGCCCAATGTGTGAGTATAGTGTGAATCGTCGAGAGTTCTAACGGTCTTCTGCATTAAATATTTGATATTGTGTTGGTGCGGTCATCGGGGAACGTTATTGTGTGCTGCCACCTAAGATTACTCAGAACTACTAGCCCATAGGCTGTTTACTCATCGTAACTTCGAGTATATTGTACATCGGTGAGAGTTTTAATGGGTTTTATTTGGCCGTTTAAATACTTTTAGTATCATTTGAATAGACTAACAGTTAATTTGAATAAGTCCAAAATATAACGTAAAATCTTTGTCTTATTTTTTAATAGTACTAAAATTTCTGTTATAATTATTTCGTCACCGCTTTTCAAGCGATTTACTATGTACATAGAAAGTGACTTATGATATAGATAAGGGTGTTGAATTTTCTTTGTTGGATTCGTTAATACAGAAAATCAGTAAGTACATTGACAGTTACAGCCATATTTATTTAACCACGGATTGACATATCTTTTGCGCATGTGTTAAAGTTGTGAGGAGAATGCGTTCTTGGAATCGACGAATAAAGTAAAGGCGTGTGCACACTGAGATCTAGGACCGAATTAGCGAGGCTTCCCTCACCGCCCTTCAGGCCGAGACAAATTAGAAACTTTTGCCGCCACGTCTGAGCTAGGTCATCATTTTTATTAAATTCACTAAAACCGGAGTGGCAACAGAGTTGAAAAGCTTTTTAGCTTTCTGGCATGAGTCGCAGCTCGTCAAGGTCACGCTTTGGGGTAAACATTTTGAAAATACAGTGTGGGGTTACGTTTTATATGTTTTTGGGTACGGGAAAACCGATTTTGACAGTTAAAAAGTCGTAGCGGGTCGGGATCACGTTTTTGGTTCAATATTTTGAAAATTCAGTGTGGGGGATTGGTTTATATGTTTTTGGGTACGGGAAACCCGATTTTGACAGCTAAAAAGTCGTAGCGCGTCGGGATCACGTTTCTGGATCAACATTTTGAAAATACAGTCTGTGGACACGATATATGCACTCACAGACGTAGTAGAAAAATGCTGGTGGTGCCAAAATCTTCGTAATTTTATTGCGGAGAGTTGAAAAAGCGTCGGGGTCACGTTTTTGGGTCAAAATTGGTCAAGTTTTTGGATCCAATTTTGAAAACACAGTTTGGAGTAACGTTTTATATGTTTTTGGATACGGGAAACCCGATTTTGACAGTTAAAAAGTCGTAGCGTGTCGGAATCACTTATTTTTTTTAACTAAATGTAACAAATAAAAAGTAATTTTTAACTTTAATATTCTTTCAATTCGTGTGTTCTGTCCGGACGAGCCGAAGTCTCGAGAAAGTGTTCAATCTTTTCACTAGTTTCTGTTTAACACAATACATTACGTTACTTGATTATTAATAAAACTATTTTTACTTTATTAAACGGTTTCACTAATAATTGTTGCTTTAAGATAAAACACTACCGGACAGATTGTATGACATTTGCTTTAAGAATATAGAAAAGAACATACTTAGATGGTTTGTGGGCGTGGCTCTTCTGTCGTAATCCTTTTTCAGTAGACTGTCCAGAATCTGTAGGTGATCCATTTTGGCCCCATTCCTGCAACAAACGATGTACACTACTTTACTTTTCCTTTCACTTTATTTTCAATTAAACACAATTTGAAAACTGTACTTATTCCTTCTTAAACCCTTTGGGTCCCAGGCCAAAAATATTGTTGGTCGGAAAAAATGTCATATGCAGTTTATTGGAAAATATGCTGAAAAATCCAAGACCAAAAATGTGTTACGGTAAAGGTTAGGTAAACAAATCATAAGTTGCCTTGTATTGAAGCTATTTTAATGTTTGTGGTATCAAAATATTACAAATTAATTTGTCCATAAAACCTACTAATTTGTATGTTTGAATATTTTTTTTTTATATTTGTATGTGGTAAATTGTATGTTTGTTTTTGTAAAATTTCCAAAAAGTGTGATAGTAATATTTTTGAAAGAGAAACAGGAAATTATTTTACGGTGGGAAACATTAAAAATTGAATCCTTATACTATTTTCCATATGTGAACGAAATTTCAAGTCATTTGATTAAAAAATAATATTTGGTTTAATGTCGCAAAATGAAAAAGTAAAAATTAACATAGGCTTAACATAACTAAACATTATTACAAAAGTGAGTTTATTTTATTAGTGAGTGTTTTTATTGTTACAAATTCAAATATAATTAATAATATTAAAACCAAAAACTGTATCAGTAAATAAATAAAATGTAATTTGAAAACACACAAACTAAAAAACAAACTTTAACCTCACTAAAAAGGTGTGGTAAACAAACTTGGTATGTACACGAACACCCTACCAATATATTACAAGTAGCTGAAATGGCATTATTATTATTGTTTAACACTCACAACTATATCACTAAATAACTCAAATATACATTTAGGTGCACTAAAGAACATTAAAAAAAATCGAATAACTAATATTAAATTCACCAGTAAACAAATGACAACTAAACTGCGCAGTTAGTTTACGTCAGCTGTCAGATCGTTTTAAAAATGTCAATAAACACATATAATGATTAAATTAAGGCTTACACTAATAATAGATTATATTGTTTTGTACACAAAAATGTTAAGTTATATGTAAAAAGTTATTTACATAATTATAAGACTGAAATAATCTTGGCGACGATAGATCGGCGCTTGGGATTTTTCGCGTAACACTCAGGCGACGATCTATCGTCGCCATGGGACTTTACGCATACTATTCAATCGAAAATAGATCTTCGCCCTTGGACCCAAATGGTTAATATGAAGGGCTGAGAAGTTCAAACACACTGGTATTTTGTCACAGTAACACTATACACTATGTTTTTGTACCAGTCAGACATTTAACCTCGCAGATATTTTCGCTTGTAACAGGTTGCTACTTTTTAAATATCAGTGACACAATCACAGTCTATGGAATATCACAACAGGCACAGTTCAAGCAAACAGCTATTTTGTCACAGTCACAGTTCAAATAAACTGGTATTTTTTCACATTAACAGTTTATAAGTTATGTTTTTGTATCAGTCAGACATTTAACGTCACAGATATTTTTCGATTGTAACAGGTTGAGACTATTTAAATATCAGTGACAAAATCACAGTCCATGGAATATCACAACACGCACAGTTCAAACAAACTGCTATTTTGTCGCCGTCACAGTTTATACTTTATATGTTCCAGTGTCAGACATTTAACGTCGCATACATTTTTTGCTTGTAACAGGTTGAGACTTTTTAAATATCGGTGACAAAATACAGTCTATGGAATATCACAACACGCACAGTTCAAACAAACAGCTATTTTGTCGCAGTCACAGTTCAGACGAACTGGTATTTTTTCACATTAACAGTTTATAAGTCATGTTTTTGTATCAGTCAGACATTTAACTTCACATATATTTTCGCTTGTAACAGGTTGAGACTTTTTAAATATCAGTGACACAATCACAGTCCGTGAAATATTACAACAGGAACAGTTCAAACAAACTGCTATTTTGTCGCCGTCACAGATTATACTTTATATTATGTTCCGATCAGTCAGACGTTTAACGTCGCATAAATTTTTCGCTTGCAACAGGTTGTGACCTTTTAAATATCAGTGACAAAATCACAGTCAATGAAATATCACAACAGGGCGTAGTCAAACAAACAGCTATTTTGTCACCGTCCCAG
>JAGFPH010011215.1:0-35116 GCA_018207615.1 Philaenus spumarius
ATTTCTAATAACTAAAATACTAAAACATATTCCTGTAAAACATAACAGTTCACAAAAATCGTATTTTAATCACTTTTTCACAACCACAAATAGAAACACTTTATAAAATTCACTTAACAAAAGACGAATTGTAATACATATATTTATATTACTTAAGAAATACACATTTAAACACCTTTTATTAATCGATGTACATAGGTCTGAACTGAACTAATGAAAATAAACATTGAAATGGTTTTGTTATTGTTTTACACTGCTAAAGTCAATAGAAGAAGACATAAGTAAAGTATCTGTTTAACTAGTATTTTAACATTTGTATGGATTGTGATAATTGATTTAATTATACTGTACACAAAAAAACAAATGAATTACTTTTTAAACTCTCCATAACAATTATTAAGATGAAATACTTGTGTCTACTGCTGGAGTCATGCTTTAATGTATGGGATTGTGGATCTGCTATGCGGGCGGTATTTTCCCCCACTAGTGGTTATTGCTGAAAAGTTCCAGTTATTGCTAGCTTCACACCGCTTAAATTTTCGTGAGCTTAGAAGCTTAATGATTTGAAACAAATTTCCTAGTTTTTTTTACAAGTCCTCTGACTATTTTTCAGTTCCCTAACTTAGGAACACTGCAATGATCAGCCAGACCAGGTTTTATCATTTAAATAACTGTAGCCTATCAGTTAATTTTAATACCCCAACTATCTAGTTCTTATAGTTCTTAACTATCTAAATCTTTACCACAGCATGAATGTGACTGGTGTTATGTAGACAAGACTCATCACTTCTACTTAAAAATATTCATGCTACATGTTAACTCATTGTAAGTACTTATAACATTTTGACTTCAAAAAGAAATTGACAAATTTTAAGCTTCATGTCAGTAATCTTCTCACCATACAAGGACTTTTATGGTGAGTTAAGTAGTGGTACCAACATATATATATTTTTTATGAACTGGAAACATTGAAGAACTTTTAGATTACCATTACTTGTTGAAATAGGCCTAGCATCAGCTTATATGGCAAAAGTTTAAAGTACGACCCTTCGCCATATTGCAGCAGAGGTGCTAAAGACATAATTTACAAAATTCAATGTAATTAATTATAAACAGAAAATAAAACACTTTAAAGTTAAACTCAATTCACAGCTTATCTAACTCAGGAAATATTAGCCTACTTTACATCAAACTACAAACTACCTACTTGGATATTCGATATACATCGATGTTCACGATTCAATACATTGAATCAATCCGATGTATAGGCTAGGCCTACCAATAGTTTTTTTTTTATAAAGACGAAAAACATTAGCGATTTCATCGCCTTGTACTATAGCAAGGACCAAAATTTATTCAATACATTGAATCAATCCAATGTATAGGCTACCAATAGCTTTTTTTTATAAAGATGAAAAACATTAGCTGTTTCATCGCCTTGTACTATAGCAAGGACCCAAATTTATTTGTTGCATCAATTTATTTTTAATCGATGAAAATAAAATAAAAGTCTGAAGTTATAACTTACAGTCTCTAGTCACAGTATGTTTACCAACATTTCTTAAAAAAGGTTGTCATCTACAAACATATCAAATTTACACCACTTACATAAATGTTTACAAACTGGACACATACAGTGACTGGAGATAGTAGCCTAAGCTAGTTTAGATTGCAACCCAGACGTGACAGAAGTAGTGGTATTCTAAAATGTTTGCCATTTTATCTTTAAATTTAAACATAACCTAAAAACTTACCAAAAATACCATGTACTGTATACGTAATTGCAGCATTTGTTGTTGCCACAGCAATACTGGTCACTTTCACAAACAAACCATTCACAAAAATCTGCTTTAACACTGCTTAGACATAACAAATAAATAATGATTCCAGTTGGGAATGTAAAAATGAAATCACCAAACCAAAGAAGAGCCGCCATTCCCATTAAATTAAATTATGTTGTATAAACTAATTAATTATTCATTTTTCTTTTATTATAATCGATATTGTCTTCCCACAACAATTGACACTCATCGAATTAACACTTATCGATGCATCCACTGCATAAATTAGATTTTCTCTTATGACGGAGAAGATACATAACTGTCTATTACTTTTTGAAAGTACAATTCCTGGAAGTTTCTGTATAAAATTAATTATGGAAGTTGTAATAACAATTATTAGCATAATATTGTACTTGGATTTGACTTGCAAGCATTTTTTTCTTAGCATATGTCGGCTACAGCTGATTTTACGATTTTCGATTTTCATGAACACAGCTGTTTTTAATTTTGCTATGATCTATAGACTTTTTATGACAATCGGACAATGTAAGACTAACTTTCTTTCAAGTTTTTCAATATTTATCTATTATTAAATTGTCAATTATTTAATGGTATTTTCACATCATTTAAAAAATGTGTTGTTTCACATGTATTACAGTACCGTATCGGATTAGACTATGGTACTCCTAAATACTGTATCTGGAATCATTGTGAATGTTACAGTGTCTGCCAAACAATCTGAACAACACAATCACATTCATTACAATCCATAAATTAAGTAATTTATTATGACATAATAACAACATTGTCTTGTTTTTATCCTATTCCATAATTTTATTTTATTTTTTCATATTATAATGCTTTAAAATAATATTTGTGATTAGAGGGAAACATTATAATTTCTTGCTCAACGTTTCTAATTTATTAAACGTTTATTTATTTAAACAAAATAGCATAATACAAATAATAAAGCAATCTAAAAACGACAACTTTTTCTATAAATAGATCTTTTAAAATTAATTATAGCGATATAGATATAAAAAAAAGAAGATTGGTTGTTAATGATTTTACCTTAATTCATTGTTGAAAAACACATGAGAAGAAGAAATCTAGGAGGTATTGATTTAGTTGAAAGGGGAGGTTGTAATTTGTATTGACATTTTAAAGTGATTGTATATCTATACAAGTTGTTTATCAGTTTTTTAGACTCATAAATTTATACTAAAATTAGACACGGATTTTGACAAAATATAATGGATACAAATTACTAGTCATTTTGTACAGCCATATATTTCTTAATTTAATTAAACGTCATGAGTGTTGCACAAGTACAGGGTGGATTAAGCAAATTGAAAAAGAAACATTTTCGTGTTAAACATCAAAAGGTTAAGCTATTCCGAGCCAATGAACCAATTCTATCAGTATTTATGTGGGGAGTTAATCATACGGTAAGTTAACATTTTTACGATGTTCGCTCATTGAAATGAATCACGCCTAGCTCTATGCCCATATTATGGTTTTTTAGGCTTAAAGTAGTATGGTTTCTGAATAGTTTAGGTTTATAATATTTGCATTAACATAGACCTACTTTATTTTTATAACGTTTATAAAGAAACATGTCTTTTAATTCATTTAGGCCTGTTGTTACGAACTTGAAAATGTTTTAGGCTATTTTCCTAATGCTCAAATTTCTGGAAAACAAGGCTAGGCTCTGTAATATTTTAGGCTATTCATTTATGATAGCAATTGGTAGGTTTTTGCTGATTATATAATCTATAATTTATCTTACTAATCTAAGACACTATAAGATCTGTGAAATTACACAGTAAGTTTTTCCTATACACCCTCTAGCCTACGACACGGAGCTAAACATTTCGTTGCAAACATTTGTTAAATAAAGTAGGCTAGTACTAGTGGTACTAGCCTAGGCCTATATGTTTTAACAAACTGGAATCATACTGTGACTGTAAGTTAGTTGAGGTTCAGGTTATATTCTAGTATATGGATTTGGTTAGAGTTTGTAGGTAGGCCTATACTGTAATTTAGTCAATAGATGACTACCTATAACGTTAAATGGGCTAGGAAAGAGAATAGTTCTGTCGAACTAAACATAGGAAATAATTTAGGTTTTATTATTTTTCTTATTTTAAGATTTGTGCTAGGCCTAGTTACCTGGGCGCAAGTTTAGTATTTGACCCTAGGCTAACCTATGGCAACAGAAATGCAAGAAGATTTTAACTTAAATAGTATTTAGTCCAATATGTTTATCTGTATTCAACATTTAACAGTAGAATGTAAATTAACGTCGTTGTCCGCAAAAATATTAGGCTAGGGTCGAATAGTAAACTTACGCCTTAACCTAGTTTTATTAACTGAAAACATAAACATTTTATGTTTAATATGATATTTAAAAAATTTGTGTAAAATATATAATTTTATCAAATTAGCCTAGTCTACATCTTTATGAATTGGAAATTACTAATAGCTGTGACCTGTGTGTCTGGTAAAAATATAAGAGAAAATATAAAAAAATGTAATTTATATATGAGAGGGTTAGGCTACCATATTTTTAAACTGATTTTATACTTTTAGCAATTACATTCTTTACTTTTTCTATTTATTATTATTAATTTTTGGGTTTATTTTCATAGTTTGTGTTCCAATTCAAGGTGGAATTTCAGAATACCATTACTTCTACTATAATGGCTGGGTTGCAACCTTAAAAAAACCTAAACAAAGTTAGACTCCCAATCAAAGTTTACATGTTTTCAGTTTGTCAACATATAACTTACTGTATGTAGGTATTTGAGATTTATTTTTGTCGTTGTATCCTAACAATGAATTAACATGATTCAAGGCCCGGAAACCATTAATAATGATGAAAACTTACATTAAAAGTCGTCTGGATCAGTTTCTGCATCAGAGTAGGCTAGGCTACTGGTTTTGGAAACATACTGTGACTAAAGACTATAAGTTAGAACTTCAGGCAATTTATTTTTATTGCTTGTGTTTTTGTTTTACATAGACAATAATTAATAAATATTGTAAACATATATAAGTTAGGATATTACCGGTAATTGTTGTCTATGTATAACAGAAACTCAATCACAAAAAAAAAAAAAAAAATAGCCTGAAGTTCTACTTATAATCTTTAGCCACAGTATGTTTCCAATTTGTAAACATAGGCTACTATATATTTATTCAATGAATATATTCCTTCCATTAAGAATAAACTGTGTTAACATAAGACTACAGTTGTCGCACAAAAATGGATTTGAAATACTGACCTGCACTTTTAACAAACCTGTTCGTTGACCCCAACTTAAATTACCCTATCTTGGTTATGTAATGTATTCAAATTGTGTCCGTTAAGATACGTTAAGACTTTGTGCAACAGACTTTTCAAACCAGTGTAATGTTGTTTGTGGCGTGATGTCTACATCATAGGGCCTAGATCATTCTATAAATGCAATAAAGTGATTGGTCAAGGCAGATCACACCACTGTCCTAACCGACGTTCCTTCCCTTAAACCGAATATCATAGCCCGTTAGTTCTACACTCAACTCCGTACCATAAGGTCTACCAGCCTGACCAAGTTTTGTTATAACTATTATAATCACTGAGTATATTATTTCGTACCTTATTAGTTTAGTTATGTTGAGCAGAAAGGTGTCAACATAACAGGTTTTATTTACCTTCGGCTCTTCAAACATGTTTATTTTTCGATTGCAGTACATTAGTGATACCTAACATATCTCAATATGAGAAGGTTTGCTTGAAACATATAGGGACTAGAGACTATATAAGTTAGAACTTCAGGCTATATTTTTCTTTCAGGCTATTTTTTGGTAACAATTTACCATTTTTGTTTGTATTTATATAATTATTGTTTGGGGTTAAAGTGAAAATTTAGCTCTTTGGTGTTTTGTTAAATATATCCCGATCAATACATTTGTTTGTCGCAATTCCGAATAGATATAATACATATATATTTTGACTACTGCTAGGTAGTATGGTATCAGAATGTTGGGCCCAACCAGTCAAAGTTTTTTGAATTGACTCTGTTTTAACTTTTTAAATAATGTATCGTGTTATTTATTATTGTGTTTGTTAATGTACTGTAATGAGTGGTTTGTGTTCAGTGACAAAGGATATCCTGCTATAAAAAAACAAAATACTCCGTCGTATAATACAACAGCAAATTGAATATTGTAGAGGGTAAGTCAAAATATATATGTATTGCGATATGTGATAATTCATTAAGTTTGTTTTGTGACAAATTTACAACTAAGTTTACGTAATTTAGAGACTCGAAGTTGTTCCGGTAAACCCATTGAAATAGGAAAGTTTGACTCATTTTACTGTGTTCAGTAAAAACTGTTTGAAATGTTAATAAACATCAACCTTGCGGTCTCAGATTATAGACGGCGCTTTGCTAGTTAGCACCTCGACCTTGTGGCCTCGGACTATGGACTGTTTTGCAGCGGACAAACTCGCTTCGCCCGAACTGGCTAATTGTAGTGAATTTTACGTTTTGATCGATTTTGGCGGAACTAGATGGGCTATAAGGTCGTGTAAAAAAACAAAATGTGCAGAATAATTTATAATATTTATTAGTTTCTTTGAATCCTACTTTCTGGACCATTATTATTGTAATTAAAAAAAAAATAATTTACTAACCTTCAAATGGTCCTTTATTTCCCTTTACTGCTACTGGGTCTGACTACTATCAACACAACCTATGTCATTGACAAAGACGAAAATTCTAGACGATAATCACATAACACAAAGCACGAAACAACACATAAAAGTATAATAACACATAATGTTCACCATTAAAAGATCATTAATTAATTTAAAATGGGACAATAGCTTTGACAGTATGCGTTTGAGACGACCCGCAAGTACTTGTGTGGAAAGCTATGTCCTATTTTAAATTACTTAACGACCCTTTAATGGTGAACATTATGTGTTAAATACTTTTATGTGTTGTGTAGTGCTTTGTGTTAAGTGATAATTATCGTCTAGAATTTTCGTCTTCGTCAATGACATAGGTTGTGTCAAAACTAGTCAGACCCAGTAGCAGTAGCCTAAAGGGAAATAAAGGACCATTTGAAGGTTTGTAAATTAATTTAAAAAATTTTATATTTATTCCACAATATTTATTTTTTAGGTAAAACCCCTAAAAAGGTTCTTTGTTCTAGTACCTACTAATAATTTAAAAAAAAAAAAGTTGACTTCCGGTCAGAAAACAAGCTTGTTGTTTGTCTTTTTCTAACGAACTCGTCCGAGCGACTTAGAAAACCGACTTATATACCAAATTTGGACCAAATCGGACATAAAATGTGACTGATAGAGTGTGAACACACATAGGCTATATATAAATATTTTTAATGACACCACAACGTGTTCATAGGACCATGATCGGTTCTCATTGACCCTTCCCGACCTTAAGTCTCACTAAAAGAATCACTGCATATAGCTCATCTTTCCTAATGAAATTGCTAAAAAAAATTATTCTTTTGCAATAGTAAACATGCAATACCTTACCCTACGTTTTTCCGTCCCATTTTGCCGCCTTATCACTTGAATAATAAAGTGTTAGGTATATTTATAAGATCCTACATTCAGTAATATTTATTTGATTTTCAGATTAATGAGCTGAGCCATGTAACTATACCAGTAATGTTGCTTCCCGATGACTTCAGAGCTTACTCCAAATTGAAAGTTGACAACCACTTATTTAACAAGTAAGATTTTTACTTTAAATACTTGTGAACATCAATAACTTTTTATGGTAACCTCCTAATAATATAAAGAAATGAGATTTATTTGTAAAAAATAAGTATAATAACATTGTTTCACCGTTTGATGTTACACTTCTTTCTTTTATACATGGGCCTAGACTAAAATGTTTTATCAGTAATAATAATATTAAAAGAAGACTTTTTTTTAAATAATAATGAATTTATTTCCTACATACATAATTTATACAGAGTGAAAAACTTTAAATTGGGAACCTTCCCTGGATTTATACATACATTAAAATTATTATTATTATTAAAATTATGGTGTTACCGTATTTTCAGTCTTCGCCATTTTTCCACTACGGCCGCCGTCTTTAATTTTTTAAATACAAACACAAATTTTTATAGAACATATTATTTTTGGTAGAACATATTATTTTATGATGCTTTGGTTCTTTGGTATTTTCACTAAACGTAGCCGTTACGGAGCTACGGGCTGTCGTGTGTAAAACAAATATGGCTACCATATCAATTATTTTTAATGGGAATTAACGTAATGTATTGAAACACTTTAAATCACTACTAAATGATGACAGAACAGAAATGTTACACATGCAGTTTTAAATTAAAGCAGTTTTCCAACAAGCAGAATAACAGCTTATCGATAAATACATTACATTTCAGCTGTTGCGCAATACATTTAGTTAATTTCCATTAAAAATAATTTATATTGTTTTTACACATGAATTGATTAGCCTAGTTGGAAGTATTTTTTAAATCATTTCATTACACTGTTATTTGCACATTACTATATATGGAGGCCTGTTACAAAATTTAAAAGACTTTCATCACTTGCACTTTTAAAAATATGAAAATTAAGATATGTATTTGCAGGCTGAGAATTGCTTGAAAAAAAACCAACACTATAAATTGTTTCATTTTATAGTACTAACATGAAATATCCATAAATATTTCACATTTGATTGCTTTACAACTAAATAAGTCAAGAAATAAACAACAACAAAGAAATACAAATTAAGAAATAAGAAGTAGTAATCAAATATTTCCTTAATTCACATCAAAAGTGCAAAGTTAAACAATATAGTCTTTGGGAAAAAACCCACAATTTAATTTCGCTTTTCGGCATCTGGCACCGGCACTAATAGCTATCATAATAGCTTAAAATATGCTCTGCATTTGGATTGCTGTTGATTTTACACTATTAACTGATTAGTGCTTTTGTTTTGTTTTTTGACAAACGTTGAAAATTTGATTTTATAGCAGCGGATAACTCAATATTTTGTTTAATTGTATGTCTTAAAAAAGTTATGTGTCTTGATTTAAAACAAAATTAACTCCAAGGTGATGTAAGGATTGTGAGGACAGTCTACAGTTCCTAATTTTCAAGTAGGCTATTCTCAAAAGAGTTTTTTGCTATTCATATTTAAAATTTGTTTCAAATAAAATAAAAGAAAAGTTTATCACTATTTAACCCTTTTTCTTGGATTCCGTAGTAACTCGTAGTACTTTATTTTGTCACTCCCCCCGCGGTTTCCATAAGAACCCAATGCTTATAACTTCGCCATCTGTTGGAATATTTTAAAACTAACTTCAGAAACTTGTTCAGAGAACATTTTACAGTATGTTGTATAACAGAGTTGTTATTTCTTTAAGCTGTTTAGGATTATTGATCTGTGTTTAGAATCAGCTGTAACACAACTTTTGTCAACAAAGAGTCACGTAAAACATATCAGTTCATGGTTCACACTTTCTAGAAAGTCAGGGAAAATCACGGAATGTCAGGGAAATTTTAATAAGTCAGGGAAAGTCAGGGAAAACTTATAAAAATCTCGCAAGTCAGGGAAAAAAAGTATAATTTTTGAAAAGACAGGGAAATTTTATTTCTTTGTAATAAAGAATTGTTTTTACTGGAAGATCAGATGACAAAGGAATACAAACTTATCAGTATTGGTTATTCTGCTAAAATGAAGTGGAACCTAATTTGAATTGGTAAATTGATATGTTTATTCTGTAATTTCTTGTGAAAATGAATTCATGTTGTACTTATAGTTTTGGTACAGATTCCAACATAATATTTCTCCAACCGGAACAAGGAAAACTAAGAGTGAACATATTATTAGAATCATTTTTTACTGCAAACAGAACCTCAGATGTAATTGCTGAACATGCCAAGCTCAGTACAATCAGTACAATGTTCTTTACAGTGAGGCACATACTACTTTGAAATTGAATTTTAAAACTTACTTATAAAATGCAAGCCTTCTTCAAGACTAGATGACTTTTATTCATGTTTGATGATGATGTTCTTGAACCTATCAATAACTTTGGGAAGTTGTTAAGTTGAGTTTGACATTCTCTCATGGAAATGCTACTGTTGAAAGTGTTTTTTCTACAATAAAAACTTGCTAGTGGACAATTTAATAGAACACAGTTTAGTTGCTTAAAAAACAGTCGATAATGCAATTAAATTTTATGGAAACATTTAGAAAGTGCCTATTACACAAGCAATGTTGTCTAATGTTAGAGCTGCCCATAGAAGATATGAATAAACCCTCCAAGAGACAAGTAAAACTCAAAAAGAAGCTGACAAGAAAAAAGAAAATTTTCCTTAGAAATAAAGAAACTTGAAGAACAGAGGGAAGTTTTAAAACTTAAAGCTTTGAAAGAAGAGGAAGACATAAAATCAAAAATTCAGATGTTGGAGAAGAAAAAATAAGTTTAAATGTTTAGAGTGAACAGAACGATTAATTGATTTTGTATTTTTTGTAAGTCTTGTGATTAAGGGCTCCACATAAGAGTTTTTTTTTATATATAAACTGTTTTTATAAAAAGTTTTTTTGTATACATTTGGTAAAAATAAACAGATTGTTATGCAATATTTTTTAATAGAAAACATAATTATGCTATTTAAAAAGTAGGCCTATAATGCATTTTTTGATTTGATTAAAATTTTGTTTGTTAATTTTATCCAAGAAATGTTTTTAAATTTTGCTACTAAATAGTAGTTTAATATGTTCGATAGTTCTTTCGTATGATATTTTTCTTTTTAATAAATAGACTTAAACTGATTGTTTCTTATAGTACTTAATATACTTTTGTTTTATATTGTATTCTTATTTTCTTGTTAGTAGGTACTTAATTACTTTTGTTCTATATTGTACTCTTTTTTGTAAGAAAGAAAAAATGAAAGCGTTGGATGGCTATGGGGATGGTGGAGGCCGATAATTTAAAAAAAAAGTTCTTTAAAGACTTGACCATGAACAATATGTGTATCATCATCGAGTGTCAGGGAAAATTTACTTATTCAGTCAGGGAATGTCAGGAAATGTCAGGGAAATCAATATCAAAATATAAGTGTGAACCATGCAGTTAGATAGAACGTTGTGAATGAAAGTGAAATTGAAGAAATATTAGGAGAAAGTTATGTTTCGGATTTAAATTACGATTCTAGTGATAGTTACAGTTCAGGTGCAAGTGATTTTGAAGTGGAACTGGATAAATCAGAAGACGAAAGGAGAAATATTCCAAGGTGATGTTTCTCAACCGGTTAAAAGGTTGTTTACCTAAAATACGTAGTAAAAAGAATAATACTAATATTTCAGTAAAATGCTCCTACAGATTAAATTTCACAGAGCCAGAACCTTTAAATAATTACTAAAGTTGGTCCATACATGATTTAATACGTTTACTGAATATAAGTGACAAGTTTGGCCATTTAAGAGGTCTGGCATGAGGCACTTGGTGCCAGTTATGAATCCAGGGGAAAGGGTTAAACGCCTGTGTGATTTTACGGGTTTTTAGTGAAACGTTGCTGCTTGTTTCCTGTTTCAGAGAAAATATGCCGAGTCATTTCAAGATTAAAGAATACTGCCCTCTGGTATTTCGCAATCTTAGGGAGAGGTTTGGGATAGACGATCAAGATTACAAGGAGTCCATGACAAGGTGACAGTATTAAATCTCTAAACGTTTAGCTTAACTATTTGATGTAAGGCACCAAAAATGTAAAACTTTTCTATTAGAAAGGTATAAGTCGTCACAGCACTGCTAGCCTCTTGTTAGATTAAACCTGTTTGAGTGTGTATACTGTGTCTATTGATGTGATTCACGTGTATGCACGTATATGACATGACTATTTTAGGACCTCACTCTTTAATGCTCTAAATGGTTTATTTGAATTTTCTTGTATACTCGAGGCATGTTTCATGCTGTCTTTCTAACTTGGAATTCTGTTTTTGAAATCACATCGTTTAATTTTGTTTTATAAGGTTCGAAATAACAAAAAACATAAATGTTTTTTATACTCATTGATATAAATTTCAATATTTCTTCTTGAAAATGTTGATTTTTTTTACAAGAGAATTAAGGAAAAATTTCTTTCTAATAAAGCAGAGGTGGTATATTGTAATAAAAACCAGGCTTTTATACCAGTTCTGTAAGGCATGGCTCACAAATATTTTATGTGATTTTCACTCGTGGAAAATTAACTCTGTTCATAATTATTGAACTTTGTTTTCACTTAATACACTAGTGAACGTCCAGTGCAAATTAAAACGGTGACACAGCAATGTAGGCTACGCAGGAGTATAGGCTAGCAGACCTAATATGATTTTGTGTGATAGTTTCGAGTCAATACACACCGCCGACTGTTGAACATTAATGAACGGACTAGTGATATTATTCCTGGCGCTCCAGGTAGCCAACCCACTTATAAAAATAGATCGAAATATTCATATGTGAGGTTATGCTTGACCCTCTGCGCACATTTCATTATTAATGATGCAAGCATTGTGTGAGAATACAAATATGCTTTATCTTTATTTGATTTTTATGTTCATTTAGATTTAGATTGTGCATGATTCTCAAGGTTTAAGAATAATGTTGAACTCTCAAACTCTTAGTAATTTTGTTTTTGAATTTAGTCCTGAAAAGAAGAACAATTACTTCAATAAACTGTAGCTATTTAATGTTTGAAGTTTAAAACTTAAGATAAATTAAGGAAAGCTATTCATTTTTATGCAATATCCTGTCACAGGAAATTTAAGTGTAATAGGCTACTAAGCTTAATACTGATAACAGTATTTTCTGATTAAAACTGAAGTAGGTCATTTGTATTAAAAAGTTTAAAATTCAAGTTATTTAGTCATCCACGTTAGTTTAGCTCATTCAGGGCCGATTCACAGGAATATACAAAGTGTTTCAAAATGAATGTCAGGGTTTTAAGGCTTTGTAGAATTTATTACGTTTAACTTACAGTTATGAATAATACATCAAACTCAAACAGTTTTGTAGGTACACCTGTGCGCATACGCACGTACTGTTTCATAGAGAGTTAGAAAGCACTAGTAGCAAAGACGGCGACTAGTGAACAGTGTGTTTTACAGTTTGCAAGGACTGAATCCGTAGTTACAGTTCAACATGCATTCTGTATTAAGTTCAAGTGATAGTACTATCCGTAGATGGTATCAACAGTTTGAAGAGACCTGCTGAATTTGGAAAGGGAAGAGTTCGGGACGACCAAGAGTGATTGAAGAACTTGTTGAACTAGATAGTCTTTCACGCCTGGCCCCAAGAAATCAGTTTGGGAAGCTAGTCGAGAATTAACAATTCCAGTGACGTCTGTGTGGAGTTTTAAGGAGACGTTTACAACTACTTTCTTAGCGTTTGCAGTTGTTACAATCTCTAAAGCCTACGGACTACGGTTTGTGTGCCAACTTTGCAAACAGTTTTTGTGGATCGTGTCGTCTTCAGTGATGAATGTAATCTAAGTGGGCATGAGAATAGTAATAATGTGCACATCTGGGGGTCAGCAAATTCCCACGAGATTCCCCTAAATTGAATGTTTTTTGTGCCATTTCCTGGTGGAAAGTTCATGGGCCTTTGTTTTTTTGCTGGAGCAACTGTAATTGGTGTTTGTCATCTTGATAAGCTATACTTATGGCCTTTTTTCAATTTTAAGAAGATGAACCACATATCTACATTGCAGGATGGTGTGCCGCCTCACTTGTATAACTCAGTATGCGATTGGTTAAACAACGTTGTAGCCGAACACTGGATTTGCCACAATGGGCCTAAGGAGCTTTGTAACATGCTGTTGGCTCAGTGTTACAATCAGGTCCCTGTTCGGGCGCCATTTTGTAAAGTGCTGTCGCTTGCCAGCCGTTTACAAACAAAATTTATTAATAAAAATAAAAAAAAATATAAATAAATCAAATTTTGACAAGTTTTTTCTAAGTTAATTTAATAAAAAAAATAAACTTTTGCTGCGTAACAATTACTTGTAATATCATACTTTAAATTTGTATACTTTACTTTATTAATATAATTACCATTTCAAATCTATAAAATTCTATTCCCTTAACCACAACAAAAACAATCAAACATAACCCCAAAATTGAAAGCAGGTTATGTTATAGTCAGATCTGTGATTGTCACAGTTGACTACCAAATCTCTGTTACGCATATTGGTATGTACATCTGTGCGTGCAGCTGATAACTACGGGGCAAATCGTCTTAGAAGCACGGAATCTGTGTTCTTCTCACAGAGACCTTGCCTCCAAAATTCATTACTGCGGTTTCAACTGACGCCATTTTGTACCTCTTAAACCTACACTGATTCTATATTTTATAACAAAGGTTCAATTTACCATGAAGTACTTCTAGGAAGGGAAAGGACTCAAATTAAGAAAACATAATAGTTGGCATTAAGTTTTTAATGCCACATTTTAGATATTAAACATACAACATTATTAAAGAAGGATTGGCAAATCATAGCTGGTCTCAAATACTTTCAAACACTCACGCATTCATTCCAATTATTAACTTTACTAAATTTAAACATACAACAAATTAGAATATTAAAACTTGAAATGCAGACTTAATTATAATTATATTTTTTACTTACGTACGTTTTGATTTATAGTGCACTTTGATAAAAGAAACTTACAACATTTTAAAATGATTTTAATTTAATTTATACCCTTATTTAAAATTTTCCCCTTGAAGATCTTTGTTCGTAGCACTTTAGCCTCATCGAATTAAATTCACTTTGTTCTTTGAATAAAGTTTATATCAGAAACATCGCTTCACGTGGCACCTATTTGCAAACGTCCGCCATTAGTTCATTTTAAGTCGACACACACTAACGAAATTTACAAAGTCAATTTTCTTTGCTTTGCAACGTACGATTTACGCCATTTGACATTTTTTGTTCACTACACTGTCTCTACTAACTTTCGAACATACTTGTACGGTATTTAAACTATAAATACCGCAAAAACTTATGCTTGTGAAATCATTTCACCACCAAACAATCAACAGGTCTATACTGTATAAAGTCTCAGCTACAAGTGAGGAAGAAGTATAGCGTCTATCTTTTGGCTCCGCCTCCTTTTTCCAGGGGACCGTAAATATGTCTCCCTGAACGGAGTAACTCATACTACCAACATCACAAATCAAATTTTTGTTCTTGCTTTTACACAACTGTCCTTTAAGATGTTTATCGACTGTAGGCCAAAAACTGAGTGTCCCAAGTTTTCTTCAATGTACTTTAACACTATATGATGTTTTTTTAATTTTAGACATATGCAAGTTGTATGCAAGTTTTTCGTTTTAAAATTTAAAATATATTTTAAGTCAAATTTTGTTTTATATAATCCAAAACGTCTGCATTCCCCCCTTTGAATTTCTATGTTTATTATTTATTTATAAAATACAATGTTTTAAATTAGGCTAATTCATCCAAAATTTACATAGCTACTCCCTTTACGTTATACCCCTGTTTACTTAATTAAAACCCCTGAAACTCACATATATTACAGCTTGTTTTGCATAGCCTCCACGTTCACTCGATTTGAGCCATGCAATTTTGACCTTTGGTGGTTTGTAAAGTATTGCGGTAGTGTAAACAATATCCAGAGTATTGACTTAAGGAACAGGATTCGATGAACAAGGTTTGGGATGAACTCGGCTATTGACTCGATATGTGCCGTGTAACGAATGGTGCTCATATTGAACACTTGAAGGGAAAAACTGTTTGAGTTGCTCTTTAATTCAATTTATTATTATAAATGTGAGTTAAATGTAATAAATACTACGTAGCCTTAAAACCACGATATTCATTTTCAAACACTCGGTATTAATTTAGTTAGGGGGTAAACTTAAGCCTTTTGAATTGTTCCGAAATATCATTTGGTTGTTACAAGAGTATTATGTTTATGCGATTTTCATAAAATTTCCAATGTCCTTGTTTTGTGCTGCATAGTTATTTATTTAAAAAAAATTTACCATAATTTCAATCCTTTCTACTAACAAACAATTTGATAAAAAACACTGTACAGCAAAAAAGCAGTTAATTATGTTCAGATATGATGGCAAGGTGAATTATTTCTTGGTTGTTAGAGTCATGTGTATTTTATTGCGGTTGGTGATTAAAATTAATGTAACAAAGAAATTCAACTAACAAGTTGCAGTATATTACTGGAGATATGATTGTTCCCAATAGCCAGTGTTATCTTTGGTATTTAAATTATCTTTCACACTATGCACTGTTCATTAAATATAAAACCATAAAACAGATTTAATTATATTTATAGTGTTTAGCTGTAAAATACATTATTATTGCTTTGCCCATACAACATTATAGAAATTTAGGATCTGCTCTTAATTTTGTTCAGTTTTTGAGTGATTTAAAAATGAAATTCTTGCGCTTCGTCAAATTCCTAAACTCCAAAATTGTCTTTTGATTGGTAATATATTATTAAGATGATTTAATACAAGCATTCCATTTTTTCCCGATTGTATTAAATTGTACTACTACTGTGAATTACTATGAAATATGCCGCTTGTTGATAACACACGCCTTTGAGATAAACTCTCAGACACGTACTTCCAAATGATTAAGTGAAAGCAGAATATTTTTTAGATATCAGGCTCATGTTTAGAGAAGAAAGAAGTTTTGTTACTGAAATTTCGTTTTAAAAGACAAAGTTAATGCCAAATATTTGTCGGAACATTTTAAGAATTATAAAAATAAGACAACATTTTTATGTTTGATTATCAGCGCAGAATATTTTTGTATAAACTAATTATTTGCATTATTTATGTTTCAAGTGGACGTTTATAATGTTTTTAGAAGTTAAAGAATATCTATTTGTCTATTGAAAGGATAGCTTATATCATGTTGGATGATTGGTTCTGTATACATTGTTACTTTCTCACTATACTATAGTATAGAGAAAGTATAGTGATAACAAAAATAAATTATCTTGAGATTTTTATGGAAATATCCGTTTTGGGACCCACTGAGTCCAAAAAAGTGATTTTTACAAAATGTTTGTCTGTATGTCTGTTTGCATGTGACAAAGCTAGAGAGAAAACTATTCAATCGATTTTGAACAAATGTGCACCAAACATGTCAATTAGACCTGTATAGATGTACGAAAAAAGGGTTTTAAAATTTTTTTAAAACAAACCCCGTTTTGGCCAAAAAACCCCCCAAAAAATCAGTTATTATTTTTTTATAGAAAAACGACTAACGGTTTTGATATTTGGCTCGTTTGTAGCCCTTAATGTATCCTACCATATGCAAAAAATGCATCTTTCTAAAAATTCTCGTTTAGCTAATAATAATAATATTTATTAGTTACTCTCCTATATTAATGTATCCCCTCTCCTATTTTAATGCAATTATGAAGTCCCAGTGAATCTGTTTAACACGTTCACTGCTAAGCAAATTTCGTATTTCCTATGATAGAAGCTGACCTTTTTTTTTTTATATTTATAGCTTGAATGAGTAGAAATTACTTTATTTTTTATTTTTGAACCTTTCTACGTAATAATCACTAATATTTAAAAGCGGACGTACATGTGCGTTCATGGCACATAGGCTTAAAAATGGCGTGTGAAGCACGCAATGCTCTGTGCATTGAAAATTCTCCCAATACGGGGGGAGGGTTGGCGTGCAGTGCACTGTGCGTCGGCCGCTTCTCATAGTGTTCAGTGTCAAGCTTACATGTGCGTCCTTAGCAGTGAACGTGTTAATAATTTAAAATGTTTGTGAGAAAGTATGTGCCAGTTTCTGGTACCGTTTATTACAATAATGATACACAGTTCTGAAACTGTTTAGTCATGGTGTGAAACTTTCTTGTTATAATATTTGTTGCAACACAATTAAATTGTATATTCCATATTAATGCCTGCCTGTTGCCTTACTGGATTGTTAATAATTGCAATAGTTATAATTACCTTTTTTTCTTGCTGTCGAACAGTCCTTATTAATTATATATCTTGTAGTTTCTTCTTTTTACATGACGCGTTTTGACTATTTATCAGTTATTATCAGATGTACATAATAGCTTAAACACAACACAAACACTTAAACACAACAAAAACTAGAGCAAATTTAAAATAAACACATTTATGAATCCAGAAAATTTTAAACAAGTAATTCGCATAGTAAAATCCATAGCTGTTTCTAACGGTTACAACACTTCAATTATTGATAACATAATAAAACAAACAAACAGAAAGAAGAAAATCCAACTAAGCCAGTCACCCCAAATCGAAATATATTACCACAGACTATAAAAAACCATACAGCACTCAGTGCACAACATATCCGTAAGCAAGACTACCACTTAGCTTTACAGAACTTCTCACAGTTTAGAAAAAATGTTGAAACCAAAAAAAGAAAGAGACCCCAACCAATTCAACAACAGCTGTGTCTATCGATGATTGCCCAAAAACATTCATAGGGCAAACCGGACGCGCTTTCAAAACCCGTTTCAAGGAGCACATTCCCTCTTCTAAACTAACCATCACCAAGAAAATAGATTTCAAACTCGCAGAACATCTAATTCAAGCCAACCACAAATATACAGACATTAACCAAAAGTTTACTTTACTATAAAAAAGGTCCTTTAATTAATGCAATAGTAGAGTTCTATATATACATACTACAAAAATCTAATCCTGACCATCTACTTAACAATAATTTACTATTTAATTCTCACACTATCTTTGATGTAATAGATACCAACCCAGCACACCACAATGTTCAGACTAAGAATTAAAAAATAGTTTTAAAAAAACGCCACTCTCTCAATACTGGAGCGACCAGATAAATAAATCAGTTGACGATCGAGCCTCATCGAGAACGATCACCGACCAATGTATTTATTTTAAATGTGTCCTAGTTTTTGTTGTGTTTAAGTGTAATAGCTTATAACTATGGAAGCGTGCTGGGTCCATAACCCAGAGGTCCGTGGATCGTAACCACGCTCTGCTACCAACTGAAACTTATTGGGCCCCTCAATGCGATGAATGGTGATTATATTGGTATCACGGTCGGAACTTAAATGAGGCCGTGAACCTTTATCCGGTCAAACACTTGGTTTATTAAGGTGAAACCTCAACCACTAACATCCACACACACCGGTAATCAGCTTTGATGAAAGTCATTGTAATAGAACTGTAAGTAATGATACACACTAGAACACCATTAGAAGGTCGGCCTTGACTTACAAGCCCTGATTGCGCTGTTCGGCCTAACCCGATTTAATTTAACCATATCGGACGTCCACTGCCATTCGGGCCACGCAAATCAGTCGCCACTCGCAATTTAACTTAGCCGGCCATTAATTATAAATTAATACACAATTGAAACAAAACCAGCGCAATACGTTTGTTCAACGTCGTCATACTTGGTCTGTGGTAAGATCTCCACTCCGAAACCGCGCATTTTATTGTGGGTTCCCGCATTCCGTTGCCAAATTCGTCGCCGTTGGCATCGAGGTGCGTTCCGAGATTCGCTCAGTGATCCGACTCTAATCGCGAACCCGATACTGAGCGGATCTCAATGTACATTTGATAATGACTGATAAATAGTCGAAACGCGTCATGTAAAAAGAAGGAACTGCAAGATATATGATTAATAAGGATTGTTCGACAGCATCGCTAAAGAAAAAAAAGGTAATTATAACTATTTTAAATTGTATAATGACTTATCGGTGCTAATAACAACCTAACCAATATGATGTAACCCTTGTTAACAGTTAATTGTTTAGTAAAACTTTTAAAAAAAAATTAACCTTTTCTCTAAAGCCGGGTCCTCAAGCAAATGTTCGGCAAACATGTATGGAGAAACAATTTGTTAAAGTTTGTGAAAACATTCTGATGTTTGGCAAACAATTCATACCCAGTGTGGACGCACCACCAAACAAATTATCTGGTGCTGGATTAGTAGGGCGCCACCATCTTTGTTTGGAAAAAATGTTTGGGGTCAGTTTGTGTTGTTAGCTGAAGAGAGATGTACGCTTTTTGGTCGAGTTTATTCGCTAAAATCTGCGCACATTTTGTATATTTAAAATGAGAAGGGACATTGGAACATATGCTAATTTCATTTTGTTGATGCAATCGACCAAGTTTCAGAAATTATTATGTATTTTCAAAGGACTTAGGATGTGAGGTGGCATTTATTTTTTGTATATAGGCTAAAACATGAGTCAATATGAATATACATTAGGCCCTTTACCTTTAATATAATTGGTTGACTATAGTTTTTTTTTTAGTTTATTGGCAAAATATGTTTTTTACCATCCATACTAATAAACTTATAAATACAAGGAAAACTTAAATGACCAAAATTTTTTTTTAATTTAAAGAAACAAAAAATTTATAGTTTCTTATGTTTTATTTCAAAATTAAACAAGTAATTTTGGTGAAGAAATGAAGAAGGCAGAGAAAAACATTTTGCTTTGCTATTATCAATAGTACTGCGTAGTTTTTAAAATTGAGGTACAATTTATATTAAAATGAAATGAAGCAGTAAATTATTATTAACAAATAAAATATTCAGCTATTGTGTTGGGTTAGTGAATATGAATAATCTTCGTAATGTGGTGTATTGAAAAATTGACTAATATTTTATATATTAGCAGAAAGGAAAGTTTGTTGAGGCATGCAATTTTATAACACTTAATTCATATGTTCATTCTTCTGAAAAATAAAATTATTTTAAGCGGTAGAGTAGACCTACTTAAAGGAAATAGAAAAAAGTGTTCTCTTTTAGTTAGGCTTTAAATACCGTAGTTGTCATTTTCCCATTAAATGTTCTGCAGATTTAGCGATACCGAAAGCTACGTAGCGAATTCCAACACATGGCATTGTAAAGTCAATGCTCATCCGCCTCTCCGTCGCTCGACAACTATGCCCATCACATTGCATCAAAGATCTGACTCTAAGAAATGTCAATCTAAGTTCAAGAGGAGGTCAGTTTGTTGATCGCATTTCAAGTAACAGGCCTGACCTCACAGCATCACAAACGCGTGTAGTAACTGTGGTTGGAGTGCTTAACAAATAGTGTTTGCAGTGTGCTAGTGTTTAATTTTTATTTGAAAGCCATTTTCGTACACTTTGTCACTCACTAACTATATTTTATTTGTCTAACACCTAAAGCTATTTTACATTTTTCAAGTTTCACACGTAATTTTAATACTGAATCCAAGTCAACATGATACAGTTAACCGAAGATTGATGGTTCAGACCTTTAGCGAGCGATCTGAGGAGTTTTATTCGTTTTTTTGGTAGCATGTTTGTTCTTTTTTTGTAAATTCCGTTCATTTGTATATTTTTTAAATCAACAGGATTGTAAACTCTATGTGCACATCTTACCTGCAGTCTTCACGACCGCTTAGTCCTATATTTGCTTAAAAAACAATGTCTACTGTGCTTCAAATCCAATGAAGTTTAAAAAAAAATTATTGAACATCATATTTTACGGAATTAAAAAATTATACAATTTACACTATTGACCGAAGGTACTTTTGGTAGAACTCCATTTTAATGAAAAAACAAACACGGAGTATTTTGTAAATTTCAGTAAAAACTATGTCGTGATTGCTACTGCGGCAGTAGACAAGAGTTGATAAACTGGCGACACATCATTCACAGAATAAGAAGTAAGAAAGTACTGTCGTAGATTTTTTCATCAGCGATGCGTAGAGTATGCTGAGTACAATCGATAGTATCGGGGAGTTGGGGGGGGGGGGAATGATGATGTCGCCAGCAGCCGACATGCTATCTAACACAGGAAATGGCTGCTTTCGGCTCACGTTACAAAAGGTTTAAGGTTATGAACCAAATTTAAAATAAATGTTACAAGTGTTCACTTCATTACAGGTCAAATCACTTAATTTTCCTGGTCAGTGTGCTTGTAATAAATTTACAATTAAAAAATAACTCATCTAAATATAATTATTTTATAGAATAGAAAACTTCCTTTGCAACTGTGTTCTTATCAAGAGTTGTCAAGAATTTAGAAACTGGAGTTTATAATGTAGATTGTGTTGTGCTTTGATCCAGTTTTGTTACTTTTTATAGAGGGAAGTAAGTTTAAATCAGAATTGAAATTTTAAGGTTATAGTTTGTCCAAACAGGCGTGCGCTCTGAACAATAAAATCAAGGTAAACTCGACCCTCGCTCCCCACGCTCAGACAGGTAGGCCGTGTGAGTGTGGCTGCACGTGGGGAGCGAGGGTTGATTTTACCTTGATTTTATGGTTCAGAGCGTACGCCTGTTTGGACAAACTATAGGTAATATGCTTAAAATTTTCCCAGATTTCAAGATTTTTTAAAATACTCAATTTTAACAATATTAGCAAGCACCTTAAAAAGTGTGTGATGAAATGTAAAAAATTTTAATTTTGGAATTCAATATTTTTTAAATATCGAAAGAGCATTAAAATTAATAAATTTCTTTAAACATCAAAGGCGATTTAGTTTTTTGTTGCGAATTTGAACTCTGTATTTTTTGGTTTTTTGTGGAATGAAATGTCATTAAAATGCAAAACAATGTAAATGTAAATTTAAAACCCTTATAGTGAGACTTTGTAATTCTTAATCAATGCATTTTTGACTGAAAAAATAACAAACAAAAAACATGGAAAATTGCATTTTTTCAAAATTGAAAATTTTGACATTTTAATAGTTCAAGCTTTGGAATTGTGTAAAATGACAGTTAATGGCATGTTGATTAACCATGCCAAGATGGGCCCTGTCAGATATATTTATTTTGCATAGTAACCGTTTAAAATTTAGTGCATTATTTTAAAAGATACATACAAATGAATTGTTACGGTCGATTTAAATTTGTCAAACAGATTCTGAAAGTAGACATCATGAGCTTCTAAACGTATATTTCAGATTTCGTATAAACATGCTAAGAAGTTGGTTAAAAGTCCCTAACACGACCCTAAACGCGCGAGAATGGTTCGTAGTCAAGTAGAGTAGAGTTGATGGGGGAATTTCTCCGCTACTGGCTAGTTTACACTGTGACTTACAACGACAGAGAAGTTTCCCCACAAACTCTACTCTCTGCTAGACATCTTCTATGACTCACGTGTTTAGGGTTGTGCGTGGGACCACTTTTAACCAACTTCTCAGCATTTTTACGGAAATCTGAAATATATCTTTTGAAGCTCATGATATCTACGTTAATCCGTTCGACAGATTTTAATTTTCCGTAACAATTCATTTATATGTATTTGTTTAATTAACGCTCCAAATTGTTTAAACAGTTACTATGCAAAATAAATATATTCAACAGGGGTGGGCTTCTACATGAAAACTAAAATTAAAAATTTAGAAAAAATGTAGTTTTCCGTGTTTTTGTTGTTGTTATTTTTTTCAGTAAAATATGCATCGATTAAGACTTACAAAATCTCATTTTAAAGGTTTTAAAATTTACTACAACTTTTCAATTGAAAGTTTAGCGTTTCATCCACCGATTTACAAAATATAAGCGAAAAAAGACAAATTTTTCATGGTTTTTTATGTTTAAAAAATTCTACAATAAAAAAATGTAATTGTGTGCTTAAGACCACACGGGAGAATTATTGTAAACTTTTTATTAATTAACACAACTTATGAAATGAGGAAGCACAGTGTTTATTTTTTAACACAACTTACGAAATGAGGAAACACAGTGTCCATTTCAGAGGTATTACTAATTAAACTATACATTGTATTAACATTAACAGATTGAGCCTATGACGTAGGACAATCTGTTAGTCTTATATACCCAATTCAAATATACTAATTTAGCAATGCGATAGTGGTCTAACCGGCTAAGGCGCTAGTGTATGGTGATGGACTCTGCTGGTTCGAATCTCGGCAAGACCAAAACCTTTTTCCAACAGATGGAATAAAGGGTTTCATCACTTTAGGAGCATTTCACTTTAAGAACATTTCACAAAATGCATGGTGAAACGCGTGACGGTAAAATCAGATTCACCCCCAGCAACAAGAAAACTACGAGGGCTATCCAGAAAGTAGATTACGTTTTAGAATTAAAAATAAACAAAGTATTGGAAATTGTTTTTATTATATACAGATAAAAGCAACACTTAAATACTACTTTTCTACATAGTCACCATTCAAATTAAGGCACTTATCGTAGCTCTGGACGAGCTTGGAAATTCCTTCGTCGTAGAATTCGGTCGCCTGCACCTTCAACCACTTGGTTACCTCTTCTTGCAGCTGTGCGTCGTCATCAAAACGCTGCATAGCCAGCCACTTCTTCATTGCTGGAAATAAGTGGAAGTCGCTCGGTGCCAGGTCGGGACTGTACGGCAGATGAGGAAACAACTCCCGCTTAAAGGATCCAAGAACTTGGCGAGTGGCATTTGCCGTGTGGGGCCGGGCGTTGTCGTGAATCAGCAAGATCTTTGAGCTCAACTTTCCCCTGTGCTTGTTTTGTATTGCTCTTTTGAGGTTTTGCAGAGTTTGGCAATACCTTTGAGAGTTTATTGTAGTGCCTCTTTCCAGGAAGTCCACAAAAATTACACCTTTCCTGTCCCAAAAAACAGTTGCCATCACCTTCCTTGCCGATGTCGTTTTGATGCATTTCTTGGGTTTTTCTTGGGAATTTGTGTGGCCCTACTGCATTGACTGCAATTTCGTCTCGCAGTTCACATGTTTAACCCATGTTTCGTCACCAGTAACGATGCGATCGAGTAATGAGTCGCCATCTTTATCGTAAGCATCCAAAAACGTTAGCGTTGCAGTCATTCGCTGATTTTTGTGGATCTCAGTCAAGATTTTTGGTATCCATCTTGCACAAAACTTGTGGTAACCAAGCTTTTCGGTGATGATTACGTGCAACAAACTTCGCGAAATTTGTGGAAAACTCATAGAAAGTTCCGTTATTGTGAATCTTCAGTTTTCACGGATTTCGGCATCGACTTTTTCGACAAGTTCGGCAGTCACTATGCTGGGTCTTCCACTTCGCTCTTCGTCGTGAACATTAGTTCGGCCATTTTTAAACTTTATGACCCACTGACGCACTCCACCTTCAGTGATAATATTGTCCCCATACACTTCACAAAGCTGCCGATAGATTTCTATCGGTTTACAGTTTTTTGCAGCCAGAAACCTTATTTCTGCACGCACCTCACAGTTCGCGGCATTTTCAATTAAGGCAGACATTTCAAACTGTCACAGTAACTCGACGGAGTACAGCACAAACCTCTCACTAGCACGGCTAGAGGCCGACTGAGCGGCGTAACACCAAGATGGCCGCGCTAGCCCCGCCCCTTGCGGGCACAGACGAAAACGTAATCTACTTTCTGGATAGCCCTCGTATATACTCTGCTATACACACATGTATACACATTTTATGGACGTGGTGCGCCTATAGAAGTTTATACTTCAAAAATCATTGTTTCCGAAGATAGTATTTTCATCTACAAACTGTTTCTCAAGTCATAATGCAATCTGTTTTAGCATAAAAAAATCTCTATTGACCGGTCTAATTGTGAACAAATTGATATTGTCAAAGAAACAATTAGGTCTATTGACAGCGTTCTATTTTTAAACCCAGATTAGATAATGTTTTGCAACTAAAAGAAACAAAAACACTTCAAAATTTGAATAAAGCAAAGATTATTTATTTGTTATCTTCATTATGAGTAATTCAAATAACAAACGGCGTAACTAGTTAACAATATTACGATTTTAATTGTTTGATAGTCATTAGTAGTTTTTAGTTTTAAAGTTATGACTGCTAACATGTTCAAGTGTGACAGTAATTTGTATAATCTCACAATTAAATTCAAAAAACAATTAAAAAACTTAATACAATTTTGCAGTATTTTTGGCTAAATATTAAGTTCATATTGGATTTACTTTATACTTTAAAATATGTATATATATAGTAAGATAAATGGGTGTAACAAAACTCTGTACACAAACATCAGGATATTGTTCCTTGGACCAAAATAAGCAAAAAATTAAATGCTACCAATGGTCTCTCTTACTAGCGAATTTCCATAGGAAAAATGAGCTATTGCAGTGACCCTTATGGTAAGACCTAAGGTCGGGAGTAACAAATGAGCACCGATCATGGTCCACAGAACGCGTTTTGGGGTGTCATTAAAAATCACATATATATTATATATATGTACATATGTGTTCGCACTTTAGCGGCCGCATTTTAAGTCCAATTTGGTCCACATGTTGGTTGCCTACGTCGCTCGGACGAGTTCGCCAGAAAAAAATCCAACAACCGGAAGCACATTTTTTGACTGGAAGTAACTATTTTGAGATTTTTCCTACGAGAATGATTTTTTTTAGAGTTTTTTCTAAAAATATAAATGTAGGATGTTATTTTGCACATTTTGTTTTATTTACACGTCCTAATGGCTCACTTGGTTCCCCCAAAATCGATCAAAACCTAAAGTATCATAAAAGTATCCTGTTCAAATCCACGAGATTTTACATTGGGGGCATCTTCTCATCTGAGGCCGACGGGCGAGATTTTACGCTGCGAGCGAAGCGAAGCTCATAACCCGAGGCCACAAGATCGAGGGGCAAACTTGCAAAGCGAGTTTTTCCACTGCGAGTGTAACAAAGGAGCGCATTAGTCGAAGCTGGAGGCTTAGGCGCAAACAAATTCTACTTATATATTTTGTACAAATAGGCAGCTATTCATCAACATCATGAGTAGACCTATTTCCCAAATTGTTGGTTCAAAATACTCCCAGGAGTTGGCGTGCAAATGCACTGTGCGTCGGCCGCTTCTCATAGTGTTCAGTGTCAAGCTCACATGTGCGTCCTTAGCAGTGAACGTGTTAAACCCCATACCCTGGTCTAGCCCCCCCCCCCCTCTCACAGAAAATATATGGGCGCCCATGATTGACTTTGTTGTTATCAGCGGTAATTGTTTCTCACCTATAATTTAGTTATTGTGGAAATATTTTCTGTAACTGCTTACATTTTACACTGTATATACTTTATCACTGTATACAGTTGGTCGGTGTACAGTGTTGGAAAAAGTTCTGTTTAATATAGCAATATCTCAGATTCTCATTGGTGTAGGAGTTGATAGACAAATCAACAGAGCTCTTAATCAGGTCTATTTACATGGTGTTATGAAAAAAATCTCATAAATCAAATTTATGAAATATTTTTCTAAATATTGGATATTTTTAGCGAATTTCCATGGGAAAATGAGCTATTGCAGTGACCTTTATGGTGAGACCCAAGGTCGGGTGTAGTAAATGAGCATCGATCATGGTCCCCAGAACATGTTTTGGGGTGTCATTAAATTATATATATGTATATGAGTGTTCGCACTCTAGCAGCCGCATTTTACGTCCGATTTGGTCCAAATTTGGTTGGTTGTTTACGTCGCTTGAACGAGTTTGTTAGCCAAAAAATCCAACAACCGGAAGTACGTTTTTTGACTGGAAGTAAAAAATTTTTGAGAATTTTCCTACGAAAATGATACTGTTTTCAGAGTTGTAACTAAAAAAATTAATGTAGGATATTATTTTGCACATTTTGTATTTTTACACGACCTTATAGCTCGCTTGGTTCCACCAAAATCGATCAAAACGTAAAATACAATAAAAATACCCGGTTCAAATTATCCTATTATCCGGGGCCCAACGGCCAATTTAGGATAATACTTTTTATGGCTGCGAGCAAAGCAAAGCAGTCCATAACCCAAGACCGAAGGGCGAAATCGCAAAGCAAATTTTTTCACTGCGAGTGGAACTAAGGAGTGCGTGAGTTGAAGCTGGAGGTTAGGTGCAACAAATTATACTAATATATTTCATCCACAGAGGCAGCTATTCAACGCCTTCATGAGTAGATAAGTAGTTGTTTGAAACTCTAAAACATGTAGGCCTAAACTTAATTTGGAAATTTGCTCAACTCACGTCAGCGGTTCAGCTGCTTGGTCGAATTATTTATTCTCTAATCATTTAGATTGAAATAACAAGGACTTATAAAATCCCAAACAGTAGTTCCATACAAAATTGTAATTAGTGCTTAGTTTTAATTGAAGGGTATTTAAAAATCTGCCCGAAATAAATATTTTTGTCTCATCAATTGTAATTAAGGAACTATTACTTACTAGTCACCAGATGACAGTTTTTTGTATATTATAAGACTAAAACTAATTGCAGCAGTGTTTATAATTAATTGAATTTAAGTTAAGACAGAAAGATCACTTTTAAATATATTACCGTAACATAGCGTTTGTGTACAGCAACTAACGAAATTCTTCAGTTAACTGTATCAATGGCAATTAAAGGGCATGGTACTGCACTTATTTTATTAGTGAATGGTAGTTTGCAACCCATTTTTGTTCCAACATTTAGGACAAATGTTGAATCGAACATTAAGGCTTCCACTCTTATCTAGAGGAAAAAGAGGTGTGTTTTAGGCCTAAGCTTATCATTTTTAAATGCAGATTATATTTATCTTAATTACCCTGTTTGTTAAACGGAGAGAAGGATTTATACAATAATAAAACAATGTAAACAATTGTAGCTTTGTCGATTATGTTATTATTTTCAGTTGGAAGATCGAAGAATACCTTTTATATGAATGGGAAAATATATTCATATATGTACAGGATATAATTAAACTGTTCCATTGGTTTTAGGTTCTATTTGAGAGAAATCTTCTTCAGTTACATTATGTCCCATATGGATTATTAAAAAATCAAATTTAGAAAAAGTATATTAAAATTTTGTATTTAAACTCAGAATGCATGTACAAATTTTGCTTGGATTCATTAAAAATTACTATGAAATTTATTTTGCAATAACAATAATCGTTCATTTTATATTATAAATGTAGTTTTGGAATTTCAGTAGTTGGAATTACAGTTTGGAACCATTAATATTGTACACCTATTGATTCTCGATTATACATAAACCTGATTTAATTTTATAACAAAAAGTTTTATATTAAACTAGGGATGCCTCTGGAGTATAAAAAGGCGAACCCATACGAGCATGAACTCAACTGTTTCAATAGAGTTACTTATTAATATAAATTTTAAATGTTTTGAAATATAATCATAATTTAAGGAGGATTCCATCATATGTTCTTCATTTACCTGAAGGTAATGTTCAACAGAGTAATCAATGACTAAATCATTCTCACGACGACGTCTACAGTATTTCTGTATATAAGTCTGACAACTTATGACTGATCTTCTTTTTCGAGGCATTTAAAATTATATATTTGAGTAAATTATACAAAAAATTTTACTGTTGTTAATTGCAATGTTTTTTTACTATAGGGTCTGTGAAACGTTTGTAAAAAACTAAGTCCTGCTCCAGACGTCCGCCTTACATATACTAATTCTTACTGGCATACAACGTCGACGTTCAGCCACCTAGCAGCCGTTAGAAAAACTATTGGTTTTTTTATATTCTTAACTGGTAGAATTTTTTTGCAATTTTAAGATGTAGTTTGGTTTAGCAGGAATTCAGAATAGGCGGATTTCATTAATAATATCAACGTATTGTGACTTGTTAAGACATAAATTAAGTGCGGGGACATCTGCTAGAGTCAGTTCTATGCAGCGTTAATCGGTTCGGAAGAAAGCGAGGAGGTGGTAAACGTTCAAACTGAACTCATATCCTATCACACGTAGACGCAGCAAATGCTCAATGTAGGTTTATACCACTGTTTTTTCCTTCCGTTATGTTACGATTCCATTTTCTTCTAAAAACGGAAAGGAAGAGATAGGTTGTTCAAACTGTCTGTTTTGTCATCCCGCAGTCTGTCAGTTAGCACCGCAACGTCTTGAAAAAAGATCGAGAAAAAAATAAAATTCCTTCGAGATAGCGAAAACGGAGAAGAAAAACGGATGAACGAAATTGGCAGGTGGCAACAACATTACTAGTGCTTAGCTGTTGTATCTAATCCTTCCTTCTTTCTGACGGACCCGGTTTAATTTTCACCAGACGCTTGTTCCTTTCCGCAAAACGGATGGAAAACGTGATGGAAATAAAACCCGCTTTCATTCCAATTTGGTTTCAGGCGTTTTCATCAAGTGTAGGCTCTATGTATGTCTATTTAACTTATTTGTATAACAACAAATGTATGTTTTTAAACGTCTTTTTAATTTCTCCTGTTTTTATGTTAAAAAAATCGGTATTTTTTCTGAACTCTGTTCGGAATAGGCGGATTTTTGGAATAGCGGGGTTTCGGAATAGTGTAGTTGGTTTAATAAAGATAGAACGTAATATCTTTAAATTAAATAGCTTCTAGATGGAGCAAGGTTTAAATAGCTTTTAAACAAATAAATGTTATTGTCATGTTTAATGAGGATTTTCATGGTATAATAAGTAGCCTCATCTATAAGTTTTGAGATTATGCATCTAATAGTACCTAATAATAAGCTTGTTTATCCATGGATTTTAAAGTTATATCATGCACTGATAAGACAAGACTGAACAAGTTTTTAATTGCTGAAGTACCTGTATTCATTTACTCTTATCATCACATATCATTATTGAATTGTTTATAGTTACATCCTACTATAATGGTGGCTTGACATTTATAGAGCAAAAAATTACATACATTATGAAACTTGGGGGTTGTCTAATCAATTTTCTTACCTATTTACTTCCATTCAAGTAGACTCTGTCTAATAAAGAAAAACAAAGTTAGTAAAATACAAATTTAGAAAAGTATGTTTTATCTTGACTAACTGATAAGGAGAAAATAAAATCAGTTGCAAAGTAGTATACAATTTAAATAATTTTGTTATTTTAAGTTATGACACTGATTGATATAATCTTAAAAGCTAGGCTAGAAGAAGATTTATCAGATGACACTTAAATAATACTTGGTGTTTCAAAACAAATTTCAGGGGTCTCTGGATGTGAAAACTATAATGCTTAGAACGATAAAATTTGGCAGGAAGGTAACAGTTTTTAACTTAAAAATTATTTAAACTTATGAAAATGTGAAAACAAAACTCTAGTGAAGAGTAAAAGTGCACTCGTGAGGACGTAGCACTTGAAATACAGTAGAGTCCGCTTTATCCGGCCTAATATGGCGGAGTACCAGGCCGGATACCACAAAAGCCGGATAATCCGGTATAGGGTTAAAATAAGCCAATAAATGTACATGAGAAAACTTTACAGTACTACTTTAATTTAAATTGGAATCATTCAATGAAACAACAAATAGATGGACCAAATCTTGGGGTTTATTGTAGTAGATACAATATTGTATAAAAACCTCAAACAAATTTTGCATTAAAAGTTGTATAAAAATGATGGAGCAAATTAAAATTTAATGAGTTAATGAAGAATATGAAGTGAATTGATTAATTTTTTATAAATATCTTATGGTAAATTATTGAACTTAAATACAATTTTAAAGCTCAAAACTTGTTCAAATGGATTTAACTAAAGATTTTACATTTGTTAATCGTCACTCTGTTCATACGTGTTGTAAGATGTTTTCGGATCGCTTAGAGTGCTTCATTTATTTCATTATATTCTTTGGATGCTGGGCCGGATAATACGAGGGGTCGGATTAAACGAGGCCGGATAAACCGGACTTTACTGTATGTCAACTTTGACAACTCTACGTATTGAATATTTTACCCACTAAAAATCATCCAATCGCAATAAATCAAAAACCGTTGGAAAGGAAATGATTTAACCCCCTTAATGGTCCATTTTTTTAACACCAAAAAAAGCTATTCGTTCCATTTTTTTTAATTCTTTAATTGTATCTGTAATATCTACTAGTAACATAAAAAACACTTTTTATAAGCATACAAACAATTTAAAGTAATACATTTAAAACAATTAAATTTAACCTAACCTAGATCTAAATACATTATATTCACCCACAACATTAGGTGTATCACCTTCTTCTATATCAGGTAATAATAGTTCTTCCAATTCTGGAATATCGTCGAAAGAATCACTGTCACTGTCACTTTCCGAACTAAATTCATCTATAATTTTACTTTTTTGTGTACTTACAGCTCTCAGTCCTTTATTTTTCTTACACTGAGAGCCGTAAGTACTAAAAAAAATTTAATTATAGTTAAATCAACCAGTTCAGTAAGGCAATCAGAAATAATAAATTCATCTAATAACCTCAACACCTCAATATCGTCGATTTCTTTTTGCAAAGACATTTTTCAACAAATTAATTTGGACAAATTTATATCATTTGGATAAAATATACTTTATATACTATAAACTTATTAGTATGTACGAACAAACTTCTGAAACTTGCAAATAAAATATAAAAACTGGAATTCAATAACAAATGGGCGACTATAGAATGATTCACAACGTGGGTGGAACTGAAACGATATAGGCAGATGGAAGCAGATATCAATTAGAGTAACAATAAAATTACATGTGAATGATACAAGCACTACTTGACACATTTATACGGCGAAAAACAAAATAAAAGGAGATAAAATGTTGACGACGGATTAATACGTCAGTGACCCTTTTTTTTGCCATTTCTTGCTGTCGGATATATACGTCAGAGACCATTAAGGGGTTAAACTTAAATTTTTGTACTAACACATTTTTTCTAAAACATATATTTACATATGTAATAATCGTTTTAAAATTGTAGATTTCTGTAAACCTGTTGCCGTGCGTGGATCAAAGCAATTATACTTAACTTATCCATGTCTCTAAAGTTCAATGGCGCTCAACAGAAATATTTTGACTAATAATATAAAGATACCATTGGATTCGTCAAGATTTTATCTTTCTAAAACTGCCTTCCAATCTGACGTCACTCTTATACTTTCGAAAATACAAAGATTTCTGTAAACCCTTGCAATTGGACAGTTTTAAACCAATGAAACAGCACATTTTGCATTCGAGATAACGTCTACAATTCTTTCAGTTAGTATTTATATCTTTACACCATTTTGTAGGGAAAACTTCGATATTTAGTTTGGTGTGAAGAAAACTAGATTTGACTGTTTAGATGTTATTCAAACAGCAGTGAAAAGTACAGACCAGCGTAGAATTCAAACCGCTTGAGATCACAAAGCAAGGCTGTTTCCCACGCTTTTTTTAATGGTCATTTTTTGTATTCCCTTTATCCGCACGAAGTTTCATTTGTTTCATCTCATTTTGTGATTCAAGTAAAGCTAAGTCAAATACTTTTATGAAATAATAATTTAAAAGTATACAGTTCAATTCTTTGATTTATTCTCTACACTTTCTTATAATAATATTTCATTTTTGGGCAAAGGATACATTCCTAAATTACTATTTAAACTAGGCCTAGTTTTGTTAGCAGTCTTGCAGTAGGAACATAAAACTGGTGTTTTCAAAATAAGAAATTTGAAATTGATAAATATTTTTATACAGTTCTACTTAGAACTAAATTACGAAAATTTTTTACACTTATGAAAAAATTGCAAAACATGTTTACTACTTTTTATGTAGGCCTAAAGTCGAACTTTTTCCTTTTGTTACTGAACATTTTTGTTTCTTGAGCTAATAACTTTGTAAATTTTACATCAATCATTTTACAGCCATATATGAATTCTTTGAACCTTTCTCTACAAAAAAACCGTGGAACACTTTTGGATTGGTTTATAATTACTATATTTGGCGAATTTTTGAAAATATGCTTGCACACGCACCGAAATGGCTTGGCATTGCAAAACATTAGTACGGACAGTTTTAGGGTTAAAGTGATAACTAGAGACAAAACGTCAAAATAAGTTTGGTAAAGCAGATTTTAACCAGATACGTAACAGTAATGTTTACATTCGAGCCGTGGCGGACATTATGGAATGGTTCCGTACGTCTAGGACAGTGGGTTAAAAATAATAAAACTTTGAATGGTAACAAACAAATTACATACAATTTTTCATGTAGAACCTGTTCACTCGTTTCTGCGGTACAGTTTCACTAGATTTTTTTACAAACTATAGAAATTAAAGTGCTTTAAGCCTAACACAGCACTAGAATAAAAATCTTCTTTGGTTGAAATCACTGAAAATAGTTCATAATGTTTGTTTGTGTCAATGATGATGCACGTTGTTCTGCCGCACAAGGTAGCTGACGCAAACTCGTTCACTCGCCTCTTGTCATGGTTCCATTTATTCTAAAGTCGTTACAGACACTACTACTGTTTACTAATTTGTTTTATAGTTTTTACATTCTTTATTGTATATAACACAAATATAAGTATGTATTATTTTCTCCCTTTTAATTTGTTTTTACCTTGATGTAGAAATGAGTCTGATCTGATTAGCACTGACCAAACTATCAGGGTTTTGTTGAACCTAAATTTAAAGTTTTTGACATCTCTTTTCTTCAGAGCAATATAAGAATGAACATTTATTAACTATGGGCGTGTTTGTGTACAACGTGTTTGCTTTTTGGTTATTACTCTTATAATATTTTTGTGTGTAGTGTTTTTACTGTCGGCTAAAACTTACTTTTGACGGCAATATAATCTTGCCGAAAGGATGAAAATAAATGCGTAATGATTGGTCAGAGAAAATATTAAATTTGTAAGGGTAAAGTGATAGTATTTCATAAGTATGCATCCCTAGTCTTTTTGTTGGTACACGTTTTGTCCCGAAATAACAACACCAATTTAATATTTATTAGAAATGTTTAACACGCGCAAATTATATTGTCAGCATGTGGTGCTTATCTTGAATTGTCTTGCTTAACAGTTGTGTGACATTTTTTAGATTTATTGCTAGTGCTCGATTTTACGAACAAGGATGTCTAACATTTGCGAAAAATATTTTTAATAACATTTTATTTATTTATCAATAAATAATTAAATGGTAAACATAAAACTAGGTGACATGGTATTCCTTCCTTATCATTATTACATGTTTTGTTATTGCATGGGCGCCCATATGATATTTTCTAGGGGAGGGGGGGGCTAGACCGGGGTATGGGGCGTAACACGTTCACTGCTAAGGACACACATGTGAGCTTGACACTGAACACTATGAGAAACGGCCGACGCACAGTGCATTGCATGTCAACCCCGTACTGGAAGTATTTTTTCAATACACGATGCATTGCGTGCTTCGCACGCCAATCCCCGTACTTGGGAGTATTTTCAATACACAATGAATTGCGTGAATAAAAAATAAAGTAATTTCTTGTCATTTAGATTATTAATATAAAAAATAAAAGGTCTGCTCCTAGCAAAATTTGCGTAGCGGTGAACATGTTAAGGAGTACCCTCCCCTCCTTCGGCAAAAGGAGTCCAGGGATATTTTTGACCCCC
>JAGFPH010011217.1:15354-35645 GCA_018207615.1 Philaenus spumarius
CAAGGTGCAGTTTACTCATTTTCTGTTTGGTGCCTCCTGTTTACGTACCATGGCAGGTGTTAGAAGATTTCTTTCCTAGGGCTGTCACATGGATTGAAAGTGGTGTTTCTCAACGTCAGGTGGGTCAAAGGAGGTTAGGTGTAAGTCAATCAGTGGTTTCAAGACTTTGGAACCGCTACCAACAACTAGAGACTGTCCATAGGTGGCCAGGTCAAGGGCGGCGGAGGTCCACTTCAGCCCAAGAGGACAGGTATTTGCGTCTAAGTGCCCTCAGACGTAGATTTTAAACAGCCATGGAGCTACAAAATGAGCTAAGTCGAGCAACGGGGACCCAAATTTCCGACCAGACTGTCCAATATTGACTTCGGGAAAGTGGATTGAGATCTAGACGACCAGTCCAGGTTCCTCGACTTACAGCACGTCAGAAAAAAAAATGAATGCAGTTCGCTTGGACACATAGACGTTGGCAGCTAAGGCATTGGCGTAAAGTACTCTTTTCTGATGAGTCTAAATTTACTCTTTTTGGTAATGATGGTCGGGCCAGAGTATACAGAAGAAGGAATGCAGTTTTATTCCCTGCTGTTTATCTTCAAGGGTCCCATTTTTAGGTGGATCAATAATGGTGGGGATGGAATAACACTCAATGATCGTACCGACCTTGTAGTCATCCGCAATGGATCCCTGACCTCAAAGGTACGTCAATGAGGTGTTGGATGTCCAGATTCGTCGCAGAGCAGAAACAGGAGGGCACAATTTCATTTTTATGCACGATGGGGCCCGTCCCCACAGGTATCGTGCGTCAGTACCTACGATCAGTCCGGACCTGAATCCTATCGAACATGTCTGGAATCACCTGGAAAGAAGCATCCGAAGCCGTCAAAACCAACTCACCACTTTGGATGAGCAGGAAATCGCTCTTCGAGAAGAGTTTGAGCGTTTGCCTCAAGAAAACCTCAGGAGGCTCATAAGAACAATGCCCCGGCGAATCCGAGCTGTGATATTTTGTCCGAGTAGAAAACACAAAATACTGAGCCATTAATTGTAACACAAAAACAACTTTTTGTTTACTTTTGATTTCAATAATTAAACTGTTTTTGTTTTGATTTTGGTAGTTCTTTAATTTTCTCACGTATACCCAATACACAACAAAAAACTATTCAATAATTTAGCATGGATTTGATAGTCATTTGCATTTCCTTTCAAAATAATATAACTTATAATAAGTTTTCTTACTGTTAAAAAAATTACAAGCTCATAAAGAAGTGATCCTTTAATTGTTTTGAGGAGAGTATTATAAGTACAATATGCTATGATGCTCAGGCTGTGAACACCTACATATGTTTTTACATTTTTTAAATCAAACATTAACACTCTTTGTTTATTTTATAAAATGTATTCGCAAAACTTTCGGAAATGGAACAGTTTTGGTAGTATTAAAATATTATGCTATCACAAAATTTACTTTCATCTTTAGTATTTTTGAGTGTCCCTATAAGAGTACTTTTTATTTTTGATGTACTAACCGTTCTGTTGTTATTATTTATAGGGCAGTCTTCAACGCCGGCGATATCGAGGCCCGAGCTAATATGCACTTAGCGTCCACCATGGCTGGGGTTGGTTTCGGTAACGCTGGAGTTCATCTTTGCCATGGCCTGTCCTATGCTATTTCTGGAAAAGTAAAGAAGTATATTCCAAAAGATTACAGGTAAACAGGTTACATTTGCGTGTTATTTTAATCGTTGACACTTAGAAAAAATACTGTAAGAAATTTAAAATAAAGACTATTTAAATGCAATTTTTAATTAGCCTCTGTGACTTTCTTTGTTATATTTTTTTAATGTTCGTTATATTAATTGCATTTTTATTACAAAAACAGAGCGATCTTGAGTCTCATGCAGAGGGTATCATAGTTTTTAATATCACGAATTAAATATTATTCTATCGATAGTATATAGTGCGCCACTCTTGAGGCGTTATGAAATAAAATTGCCTACTAGGCCTTTTATTTTTAAAGGATAACCATTTTCCTAAATAAGAAGATTTTAGCTTGACGCTATAAGACCCCTTCAACACAGGAAAGCACTACCCAAATATTTAATAGAATTATAATTGCGCATTTTTCTCTTTCGCAAGATATCTCCTCTTTTGGGTCCATGTGTTTGACTGTCTCTAGACTGCTGTGTCGGTACCTAGCGGCTAGAAACTAAACTATCTGTATGCCATTTGACAGTAATTAAAGTGCAATGACAATTATACTGTTTTTAGTTTTTTCTTTCTTTAAAGCTTTGGCGTGCGTTATCTGAACGCTATGTAAAATATTGCAACAAATTTCTCGTTAAAAAAGTGGTCTTGAAATTAGTATTATTTTAACTGCTATCGTAAACAATGTATTACGAAAACATACGTTTCCTGTCCATTGGGCCCATATCCGGGGGCAGAAAGGGCCGCGGCCCCATACCTCCCAGGGAAAGGAAAATATGTACATTAATTATAGTCAGGTATTTTTCAAGACAATTATTTAAATAAAAGCCAGTATTACCATAGATAATGAATAATAAAATAGATTATGCAAACATACGGGGGCTGTGTGCCGAAAAAAAGGTTGTCGGGAAAATAGTGCATGATCGCGCCGCGAGGTCCCGCTAGGGAGAAAGCATTGGTAGCATTGATGCTTCACACCTCTTCCGTCGTTTCCCCAATAGATAGCGCCACTATCGTCGAATTTCCAGTGGCTTGAAATATTGCATTGGATCGGAGTTCTATTAGGTTATCCAAATACAATAGTATTACGTAGAAGTGGTTTAGCACTAGAATATTTTCTAAATGTTACGTACCTTTACAATTAAAATGTACCTACTTTATTTTTACTGGAGTTCAAGCATGAAGTCTGGGGCACTATGTGGTGCGGCCTCAAGGCGCAGTGCAACTTTGTGTATTCATTGACGGTGTAAAGGTGACTCAATGCTGTGTGTGTTAATATTTCACCTAAGCAGCCAAATTGGCTTCACCAACTTTAAAAGTTTTCCGTGAAGGTCTACAATTTCCCCGAATCCTTTTTTTCCGAAGGAGGGAATTTTAATATTTAATCTCAATACCCCGGTCTAGCCACCCCTAGAAAGTATCATATCGGCGCCCTTGTTCCTGACCCTATTTAACCCTTTTGCTAACAAGATGCAATATTTTATTTTTCCATTATGTAAGCAAGGCTTCCCCACTTTGTAGAAGGGTATGCACAAAACATGGTAAACATTAAGTAATGATTACGTAATGGATCTGAAATTGTGTTCTGTACCTTTTCATACTAAACGTTATTTGTCATCTGTCACAAAATTGACAACGTAATTGAATCAAGAATAACAGTCCAAGAACCAAACTTTAAAATCTTAATTTTTTTAGTAAGATCACCACGAACAACGTTCAACAGGTCTTAGTAATTAAGTTAGTTTAGGTACAACTTGGTTGCAACCAAAGTGTATAAACGTAACGGAAGATTTAATAGATTGCATCTGTTACTGCATAGTGAAGACGCCATGTTGTATGAATGACTATAAAACCAATTTGTAACCATGATAACAGATTACACCTGTAACGTGACAAACTGTGGTAACGACATCTCATTTCTTAGTAACGACGGTTCAGTTTCACTAAAAACAGTTTCATAATGAAGTTGAATATTTCTAAAGCCTAAAACAAATACAAAATGTAATCAACTATTTAAAAAATGCACAATAAAGGAAACGAAAAACGTACAATAAAAAAAAGAAGAAAATTTCCAATTTAAAAAATCTTGTACAAAATGTTAGATTTTGAATTTAAAACATATCTCATGAATTTAAAGGTATTAAAATTAAAATAATATAATACATTACTAATAAACAACATGCACGCTTCCAACCGTACATTGTACAATTTAATTAAAAAATTTCTATTGTTATACAGCTTTAGGAAAAATACCACGACGTACCATTCATGAAATTCAATTGCAACTATTGGCAAATTGAACGGATGCCAATAGTTTTAATAACTATTGATAACGAGTTCCACAAGCGACATGCCGTTAAGATAAGAGATTTAATATACATTATAATTCCCTGCTTAGGAATTGTTAGGCAATGCTAAACCTCCTTTCTAGTATTTTTTGTAATTATTGTATCAGTGTAAAAAAGATTCTTATTTCCCAAGTAAGTAGGCACTTCTAGTTTGAAGCACAGCATGCAATGGGGTTAAAATATTAGAAGATTTAAATTCAAGTTTTATTCTAACTAAATGGTAATATATATTATATAAATTATATTACAAAAAAAGTGGCTGATTAGGAGGTTGGGGGGGGGGGGGGAGAAAGAGGGAAACGGAGAGGGATTGAAAGAAAGGGAACTTGTGAGGGAGGGAAAGAGAAACTGAGAGAGATTGAGAGCGAAGGAGAGAGAGGGAGAGGGAAACAGAGGGAGAGTGAGGGAGGTTGTGAGGGAGGGAAAGGGAAACTTAGAGAGATTGGGAGCGAAGGAGGGAGAGAGAGGGGGGAGAGAGAAAGGAGTAGGGAGGGAGGGTGTGAGGGAGGGTAAGAGAAACTGAGAGAGATGGTAAGGGAAAGAGAGAGAGAGAGAAAGAAATAATGGGGGCAGAAATGAAAGAGGGAAAGATATAGAGAGAAAGGGGTAGGGAGGGAGAGTGTGAGGGAGGGTAAGAGAAACGGAGAGAGATGGGGAGAGACAGAGAGAGAGAGAGAGAGCGCGAAAGAAATAATGGGGGTAGAAGAGAAAGAGGGAGGGATGGAGGGAAAGAGAGAGAGAGAAAGAGGAGGAGAGAGGGAGAGGAGGAGAGAGGGAGAGAGAGAGAGAGGGGAGAGAGAGAGAGGGAGGAGAGAGAGAGAGGGACAGAGAGGGGGTGAGTGAGAGAAAGGGATAGCGAAGGAGAGTGTGAAGGAGGGTAAGAGAAACTGAGAGGGATGGGGAGGGAAAGACAGAGAGAGCGAAAGAAATAATTGGGGCAGAAAAGAAAGAGGGAGGGACTGAGGAAAGAGAGAGAGAGAGAGAGAGAGAGAGAGAGAGAGAGAGGGAGAGAGAGAGAGAGAGAGAGAGAGGTTAGAGAGAGAGAAAGAAAGGGGTAGGGAGGTAGGGTGTGAGGGAGGGTAAGCGAAACTGAGAGACAAGGGGAGGGAAAGAGAGAGAGAACGAAAGAAATAATGGGGGCAGAAGAGAAAGAGGGAGGGATGGAGGGAATGAGAGAGAGAGAGAGAGAAAAGGAGAGGGGGGGAGAGAGAGAGAGTAAAAGATTTGAAGGAAGGGAGAGGGAAATCAGTTTATTACCATACACATCAATTAATTGTAAACACAAATTCATTATACTCATTATTGTTGTTATTTTTTATTTCTGCTCATGTGTACAGACAACTTTCTCTCTCAATCCCCTAAACATTCCCTGAAAGAATCTCAGAATAATTAATATATTTTGTGAGATGCCGTTAATTTGTTATTTACATATATTTTAATAGCACTGATCATCCTTTCGTTCCACACGGTCTATCTGTAGTCATGACAGCTCCCGCCGTATTTAACTTTTTGGGTCCTGCATGTCCTGAAAGGCATATTGAAGCAGCCGAACTTCTGGGCGCCGATGTCACTAATGCTAAGAAGGAAGATGCGGGTGAGTGTTCTAATAGTATTTACATTTTATCCAACTGCAATATAATGAAACATATCTAAGGATATTAATTACCAGTTTGTAGAAATAATAATAAAATAAATCAGATTACATCTGTCATGAAATATAATTTACGGTAACTCATCTACACGATATATACTGAACTACCTACTTAACAATTTGTTTTTAATTAATTGTAAGATGTATTAATTTTGATTACCTTAAAAACAAATTTCTAAAAAAGTAATAAATTAGATTTTATTATGAAATCCACAAACGTGTTGCGAATAAAATTAAAACTGCAGTTTTATTGGCACAGACAATTTTAACATTTTTAATTTTTGAAATTTCGCATAAATTATTTTTGTTATTGTTACTTACTGGCACCTGCCAAATTACTACTGTGTACTACAGAATATTAATTACGTGGGACAAGGCCAATTTAATAATTAGTTAATTTTTGTCGCTTAGTATTTTATTATTTAATTTTTAAGTTATCTATACATCTATGACCTAGTTTAGTTTAGCTTTAAAAATTAACTCACGGATTGTCTAAAGAAGTTTGCTTTTCATATTTTTCTTTTTACGAATAATGTAATCATTGACCTGTAAGCAAATTATACAATAGGCCTAAAATGTAATAAATAAATAAATAAAATAATTAACAATGGCTTTATTAAGTTATACTTAAGAAGGAGGCCAGTGAGGAAATTTGATATCCCTTGAACCTTGTATTACTGTATATCAATAACGCAAAAATATTTTTTCAAAATCGTTTTTAAATATATTTTTAGACTATACACGTATTTCGTAAAGTAAATAACACTATTGTTTTTAGAAATTTACCTGAAAACAACATAAACTGATTTCTATTAAATTTTTAAACACAAAATTCTTTACATCAGCTTTATATGTCAAGCCCAGTATAATATATTCTGTTGTAGCGGGGCTTGGTAGGGCAGAACGCTACCGCATTTCAAATTTGTATCATTATTTAAATTTATAGTATAGTAAACAATGCAGATGAAATAATTTTTGAGCGTTCCCCAGTTTCTATATATGTTATAATTAATTCTATAAAGGGCAAAATAACAAATAAGTGCCTTCTTTTATCAATATTGATTTGGCAGTTTTGACTTTACCCCGTCAACGTTCAAGGATAGTGAAAATTTCAGATTTTTTCTATCAATTCAAAAAATTCTTTTGGTTTTAATCTTCTTTTGGTGAGCGATAAGACAGCAATAAAATTAAGCCTGTAGATGAAGTCATTGTTTAGTGGTAGACCAGTGTAGAACCACAATTAATTATCGTCACATCCTGTATATGTATGTTGATACAATGTAACCTCTGTACAGTCCGAGAATTTTAGATAGTTGTATGTATATACGTTTTACCTACATTTATTTATATTTAATATATTTTGTGATTACTTTTGTTCAGGTAAAATATTGAGCGACACCATCAGGAGTTACATGCAAACTATGAAGATCGAGAATGGATTGGCTCCTCTAGGATACACCAAGGCTGATATCCCGATGCTCGTCGAAGGAACTCTTCCACAGGTAAGTGATGCATACAATAGGAATTTACTCTGAAACTGAAATGGGTAGGTGATTATCTTAATGTCTTAAACAAATTCAACTATATGGCTTACTAGTAGTTCTGTGAACAGTAGACCTCGCTCGTTGAAATAACAAATGTGGTTTTGAGCTTAGGTTAAAAATAGTGTGCAAGTAAGGAAGAAAGCAGAAGGTTTAGCCAGTGAAACATTATTTTGCAATTTCCGCGATTCCGGGGTTTCTAGTTCTCGTTTTTTTCTTTTCTTGAGCTTTGCTAAACATTTTCTTATAGGGGGCATTGTGTTTTATGTAGGTTAATAATGCGTAAGGTAGCTACAAATATCGCGTTATTGAGGGAAAACATAGAATTAAATATTTACATACTTAAATAACTAAAACTTAACAATGTATTTACAGTTCCATATCATATTCCAATATTAGAAATAAAGAAACAAACGATGTTAAAGCGTCGTGATCTCAACCCATGTACCAATACACTTCCCACGATGTCCAACGGTCATTTTATGTATGTCCTTTATCGCTGCGTGGTTTCATTTGTTTCATCTCATTTTGTAATTCAAGTAAAGCTAGGTAAAATACTTTTATAAAATAATAATTTACAAGTACAAAGTTCAATTCTTTGATTTATTCTCTACACTTTCTTATAATAATATGTCAATTTTGGGCAAAGGATATATTCCTAAATTACTATTCAAAACAGGCTTAGTTTTGTTAGCAGTCTTGTAGTAGGAACATAAAAACTGGTGTTTTCAAAATAAGAAATTTGAAATTGATAAATATTTTTATATAATTCTATTTAGATTCAAATTACGAAACGTTTTGACATTTATGAAAAAAATTACAATAATTTTTACTACTTTTTATGTAGGCCTAAAGTTGAACTTTTTCCTTTCGTTACTGAACATACTTATAACTAATAAGTGTTTCTTGAGCTAATAACTTTGTTAATTTTCCTTCAATCATTTTTTTACTGGAATATATGAATTCTATGAACCTTTATCTACAAAAATGCTATAGAACACTTTTGAATTGGTTTAGAATAAATGTATAAAAACTTGGACGATTTTTAACAAGTTGAAGTTTACGGCCATTTTGTGAGCTTACCGTTAGAGAAACGGAAAAAAAATCAAGAATATAATTTTGTTGAAAATTTAATTTGCTACCTGCAAAATACTATTAGTTTTTAAATTCGACTTACGGTTAAGCCACAAACTGGCTTTGGAAAAAAGCTTACACTGAGAGAACGGTCCAGCCGCCATTTGTATTTCATGTAAGGGGCTAAAAATGAAAAATGGAAAAAACCGTATACATACGTTGCTCGGCCTAGGAATAAGGAACATTCATGCAAAAAAATCATCAAAATCGGTCAAGGCGTTTGGCCGTAATCGTGAGACAGACAGACACACAGACATACAGACATACAGACACACAGACACACAGACGAAATGCCGAACGGTCGAGTTAAAACGGAGACCTCACTTCGCTCGGTCAACTAAAATCGCCATAATTATTGTTTCTTGTGATTGTTAAAACTTTTCCGAAAACGGATGACTGTTGAATTTTTTACGTCTCCTAAACTTAAAAACGAAATCCATACAGATTTTTTGTTCGTCTCCAACAGTTGGATTTTTCTTGAATAGATGAAGGTACACAATGCATATACGTGGTTGTAAACGAAGATTGCTTACCAGTATTCCGTATATTATGACGAAGAAAGTGACGGCAAGTATTGTTTAGTTTTGAACTAGAACAAAACTGTTTTAACCACAGACAAAATAAAAAAAAAAAAAAATGTAAGAAATTAAGCACCTCTCATACAATATTACAATCGCTATGTTAAAAGACAAGTTTGTATGTGTTATGCACTGTGGCAATAGTGCTTTTAGGAGAAAGTCTTTCTATTATGGTTTTCTTACAATAATAGTTTTAATCTTACTGTAGTAACACCAGTGGAGTACAGCCCAGTGTGGCGGCTTAGCGTTACGAATACTCTATTGCGGCTTTATAATTACTAAAACAAAACGTTGACTTAACGAATATGGCGGATTTTGAATAAACGATTTGCTTAAAACCAGACTGTTCGTGAAGTAGCAACGTGTAAATGAGAATTTTACAAACTTGGTTCTTCTGCAACTCAGTTAGTGAAATAATATTCACTAATAGAAACTAATACTGAGGCCTAGTTGGGTATATGATATTCAACTGTGGGGATGCACCAAAACCAGCAATCAGATCATTGTCCAACGTTTTCAGAATAAAGTACTTAGAGGAATTGTAAATGCTCCTTGGTACGCCCGTAATAGCGACATCCATAGAGATCTTGGAATGGATACATTGGCAAGTGTAGTAAAGAAGTGTGCCAAAAAACATCAGGAGAGGCTCCATCAACACAAAAATGTTGAAGCTGCGAAACTACTTCTGCAAGAGGGAAACATAAGAAGACTCAAAAGATTAAAACCTTTCGAGTTGCCTGAATAGTCAGCATAATGCAGAATTCATCAACCGAACACTTCATGTAGAGGACATAGTGGTGCGATATTGTTAATCTTGCTAGATTCAAACGTTGTTAGTCATAACGTGACTAGTTCTTTGTTTAAAATTTTATTTGGTTATGTCTGAATAAAATAATATATACATATATATAATTAAAAAAAACTCATAGAAACTATTAAACACTCACATGAAGTTGATTTCATTTTGTAAGATCCCGGATTGAAATATAATACAAAAATATGTTAAATAGGTATAAATTTACCTGTATACGTCTTTTTCAATCGTGTATTAGGCCCTATGTTACTTGATGTGACGACTGCAGTTTCGGGTTACCCCATCTTCCGGTCACATTAATTCATATCACCATAAAAATACACAGTTAAATAAAACTATTTCTCTCACTAGTGAGATCGTTGTAAAACACATTTAACGAAACACGAAAACACAAAACACAAAAAACGCACAAATGGTGACATGAATTAATGTGACCGGAAGATGGGGTAACCCGAAACTGCAGTGTTCACATCAAGTAACATAATACAGGATTGAAAAAGACGTATATAGGTAAATTTATACCAATTTAACATATTATTTTGTTATGAAGTTGATGTTGTCTTGAATAAAATGGACGATATCTGCCGAACTAATCAAATTTATGGGGTAAATACAATCATTTTGTGCACACTAAAATTATTATTTAAGAAGGAAAAGTAGGCTAGAATTTGCACATGTTATTCTTGGCTAGGTTGCAAATTGTGAGACGGTTTGTCATTGACTGACGAACACGTTCTTTTACGTACCCCCCCCTCCAAAAAATGATTTCAATATGTTTTAAATGAAAACATACTACTTTTTGTCTTATTTTTCGTAAAGCTCATGGTTTTCGAGATATTCAATATCGACCATTTTGAATTTAAAAGTAAAAAAAAGTTGATTAATCTTTTTAATCATTAATCATTTAACCATCACCATAAATCATATAACAATCCGTTTTTGAAGTGAAAAAACAAAATGGTGGTTGTTTAAAAAACCAGGGATTTGGGATATTTCAATATAGTTATTTCGAATTGTCTTAGGCACAGGAACAATGACTTGTTAGAGAGTTGTAACATAAATTTGCTGTAACACACATTTTTATAGTACTACTATGCAAAATGTAATAACTTTTGGGTCTTTGGAAAGCGTATCTATACACAGCTCAGTTGATTTAGGATTTTCAGTGTTGATACACTAATCAGAAGTTGTATGCATGAATTCTTCTCAGTGGAATTTCCAATATCTGGTGGTTTCATGCATTGAAATGAATTATATCTGTAGGCCTAAGTCATGATCTTTGTAATCTGTATTATAACTACTGTTGCCATCGTAAACATAATCATGTTATTTAGATGTTCCATATTATGTACTGTCCCATCTTTTAGGTTATGATGTATCCCAAACCTGCAATTAACATAACTTGTAAATATGTGTGTAGTGGAAAGAGATTGTGTGAACGGTGTCTCAATTCGTTTCTTTTAATGTTAATATTTTGAATGTTGCGGTTGCAGGATGTTTAGCATCTGCTTAGGGGTTTTGGTTAAATTTTTAAGGCCTTACATAATTTCTTTTGTATTTTTTCAGTTCCGTATGACCAAGTTAGCTCCTAGGGACCAATCAGAAGAAGACCTTGCAGGCCTGTTTGAAAATTCTTTCAACATCTACTGAAAAGTGATGCATTTATAAACTGTGAATTTAAGGCTCGGCTCCCTAAATTCAAAACGGCGAAATTTGGTACCAATTCCAGTGTTAAATAACGTAAACATACCTTCACTATTAAGCACATTTTTGTGTTATTTTTGTCAAAAAACGAAAGTTGTATTTTTTTCTTAAAGTAAATTAGATTGTGGGTGTTGATTGCTAAAGTTTTTTACAATATCTCCTTTTGCAACTGAGTAAAACATTAATTAAGTTTATTTCAATTAATTAAGCAATCAACAATCGCATATGGCAGTACTTCAAAATGAAACAAAATTTTCAATTTATTCAATGAATTAACAGAAAAAAGACTTATTCTGTCGCATTACTCTTATGGGAATCAGATTCAATATGGCAGACAGGGTAGCCTCCCCTTAAGTTGGAAAGTAAGGGAGTTCTGGAGTGTTATTAAATTGAGCTTTCAAACTAAAAAAGATTGTAAAATTTTTTGTAAACAAAAATGGCTACACAAGTATACATATATATGGAAATTTAACACCAAACCTAACCTGTTGTAATTAAGTGTACTTGTTTTTATTATGTTAATGATCCATTTAATATCCACTAGACTCAATGATCCACTGAATACTTTATGCCTTATCAGGGACTAGACGTTTGTTGTTAGTGTATGTTTACAATATAAGTTAACAACATTTTGTACAAATATTTTTTATATAACGGTTATTGTTTCCTTAAGTTTAGTTAGTTAGATTACAATAAATTATCTTGTGTAACACACAATAAACCTAACTTTGATATATCTGTTTTGTTATTTTCGTTTCCAAGTCTTATAATTCTAGTGAATAAAGCTGTAGTTAATCATATTTGTACCGTTCCCCACTTTAATATTTGTACGAACCTGTCTAGCGAAAGTGTAGTAAATTTTGGGCACATTAAAAGTATAAAAAAACAATGTCCTGTGACATAAAAGTAAAGGGCTTTCAAGATAAAACTATCAGTGCCAATAAATGTATCTTTTATTTTATGTTAAAAAACCTTTATTAAAAATGTTATGTTTTAATTTGGATTGCAATTTAAAATTGTACTGTATTTTTACATCCGCCAGTTGTACCATCATTATAGTTAAAGCAATCCAAACATTTGTCTTTTTGTACCTTTTAATTTGATATGTCAGAAGATGTGGGCATAAATTTGAAAATCGTGAGTTCCTACAAAATTCCACATTTCAAGGAGAGGCGAAATTCTAAATTAACATAAAGAAACTTAAGAAATTAAAGTTATCTAGTTAATCCTTTGATGTTGTGCCGTCTTACAGAAAGAATTATTGAATTGGAAGTCGAACTAGGCCCGCACCCTAAAGACAGCACATGTGTTCGAAGATATTTGATTATTACCCTATTAAGAATTTACCTTTAGAACCTCGTTTATCTTAACTGACGAAAGCAAGACACCTGAAATGTTCTTCACAGGTAAAGACACAAAAATACAAAAGAAATAAGTAATGAACAATTTGTTTATTAAATAAAAATTAATATGCCCTTAGAGAAAAGTTTTTATAAAAAATTTACATGCCCCAGAAAAGAAATAATTATTATTTAAATTTATATAAAAAAAATCAAATGAATCAAAAGAAAAATCCCTCCCTGACAATTAAAGAAAACAAAGAAAACCCCACCCTTTAATATAATTTATTCAAGCAATTAATTTAATAAAAAGTACATATTCAACATTACATAAAAGAAAAAGCAGTAACACAATGTTACAAATGTACACAATTTCTGAGAAACAAATACTAGAACATCAATGTACTTAGTTATTAGGTTATATATATATTTAAAAAAAAATTTGGCCATTCATAAATTATATAAAAGATGAAGTTAATAAAGATGTTTAAAAAAAATAAATTTGGAAAAATGGTGATATCACCTTTTGTAATCTAGAGATATAACCTCTGGAAGGTTGAAATCTCTAAATTTGCATGCCTGCGCCACCCTTTAATATAAATTAAATAGCTTAAAACTAATACAATTTTAAATTAGCATCATTAATTCATTAAACAATTATAGCCCTTTTGATGAAAGTAATACACTAGAAAATATCGTCGTTCGTAGTTTTTGAAGAGAATGTCACTAGATGAAATAACAACTTAGCCTAGACTTATCGCATTTTTGGTGAGCAGCGTTGACAGCAACAGCTGATGCCGAGCTGAATAGTTTGCAGCATTACATAAATTAAGTTTTCTGTTAGGCCTATTGAATCATATGGACTAGCTTAGTAGGCTATCCTAGGACCAGTAAATACTGTTGAAAAACAATACAGAATTAATTCATCTTCTAAAAAAGCATTTAGTAAAACATAGAGTATATATATATATTTGAATTACACCAGAAACTACACGTAGTTATTCTTTCATGTTGTAGTTGGTTTCAACTTGTACAATTTGCCATGTGGCATACTACAGCAAGACATTAGGTCTAATAAATATGCCTGTTCTGCCCTTGTTAAATGTAGTTGAGTTCAGACTGACAAATAAATTGAGATATTACTCTTATGCAATAAATAAAGTTTTCTTCTGTAATGATTATCATCATTCTATATAACAAACTCAATAGTTTGGTCTCACTTAAACTTTGCAAATTTCTATAAATTCACCTCAAAATATTCACTTTAAGAATCAAACAATGCTGTAACTGTAAATTTATTCTGTATAAAAGAATACTATTTGTGTCGGTTTAGGCTATTTCTGAAAGATATGTCTATAGGCTATTTCTGAAAATGCTAGGCAAGGTTACTCTAAAACAGTTCAGGCTACTAGGTTAAGTAAAATGTCACTGGGCTTTTCTTTTATAAAAGTATACAACGAAGCTATTTTTAAAATTTAAACTAGATCTATTAATTACAAAAGTATACTGTAATTTCACTGCATAGAATATTTAGAACAAACATAAAAATACAGAACATTCCATTGTCCAGCTCTCGCAGAAAACAAAACGGTAATTAAATAAAGCTATTACCTGGTGTTGTTGTTTAATGATGCATATTTATTATAAGCTCAAAGCTTATAAAGAAAATGACGACAAAAAAATACTAAGTATCACTCCAAAAGAACATATTAAACTGCGTCGTACATTACTAAGGGACGCTTAAGCAAAATCTAACTGGCGAATAGAATAAAGACTGTCGGATGAAGACGAAGGCAGGTAGCGCTTGGCGTGGCCAGAACTGTTACTAGAATAAGAATGTAGTTTAAGTGCGCCTTCCTTTTATGAATTAGACTTAGTGAATGCACGAGTGTTGACGAAGTTGCCTCTACTCTACATTAGGTGGAGTTATATTCTGAGGTTTAAATAATTAAAACTCGGTGCTGTTTTAAAACAAAAGGAAACGCTACAATGTATACTGTAGCCTAGCAGCAACACTGACTTGTTTTAACAAGACTTTGAATTTGTTGGTGTTTCAGTACTATTTGCCAATACTATTATTGAGGGAATAGAAAGGATATTATAATTTATTTTGTCACACAGCGTAAATATCCTGTGACAAAATATTCTAACTTGTGTTAGGACTTGTGTTCTGCTAACCTTACAATTGCTGTAATTTGAGTTATAAAAACTGTTAATAAATATTAATTTTTAGTCAAATAAAAATACTATTGCAATTATTCGATGTTTTTCTTCGAATATATCAATTAATTAAGTAAAATTTTTACATTGTTATGAAAATAACCTTAGTTTTTGTACTGTTGCTACTGAGAAATCGTGATTTAGTGACTTTGACACCTCCAAACCCCGCATAAAGTTTTGACTTTTTTGAAACCCTTTTTTAACGATCACCTATGACCCTAGAGGAAGCTACATACCAAATTTAATTCCAATCCGTTCAGTAGTTTTAGAGAAATCGTGATTTAGTAACTTTGACCCCCCCAAACCCCCCTAAAATTTAGAATTTTTTGAAAACCTTTCTTCATGAGCACCTATGGCATTAGAGGAAGCTACATACCACATTTCGTTCCAATCCGTTCAGTTGTTTTTGAGAAATCGTGATCAGTAAGTCAGTGGGTTTTGGCTGTTATATTTATAGATTAAGTGGAAATTTTACCATTAGCACATGATGTTGCTTTATAAGCAACATGCAAAAAATGCGATTTATGCAAAAATTAATAAAAAAATTTTCTTTACTATTTTTGCATTAAATAAACCATAAAAATACACATTTACAAAAATTTGCAAGTCAAAAGAAAAAAATCATGCATTAAAGGGTTAACAATTGGAAAACTAATCGAAGGCACTATTTAAGTTCATAGTTAAGTTTTCATATAACACAGAAGGCGTTAGTTTAAATTTTGTTTAGCATTCCTTAGTTATCGCTACATAACACTATTACATTAATCGGTCGCATTCCAAATAAAAGAAACACCTCAGTCTGTCATTAGTTGGTAATGTGAATGTTAAGGATTATAGAAAATAATTTTCCTTTTACTGACTATTTGCTTTGAATGACTCGGTATATCTGTGAACCTCATTTTAGTTTTTGCTTTTAGTTTATTTGCTACATTAAAGGTGATCGTTTTATTTATAAGGTAAGTCAATTTTACTGTCATAATCAACATAAAGTTTAATTTCAATCGGATAGGGTTATTTTAGTGATTATTTGTCTATGTAGAAATCTTTTCAAGCGACTTAAAGAAACAATTTATGATCTCGATGAATTATGAAATGAAACATAAATACATTATTAAAGTACAACCATTACAAAAGTGTGAGTTTGACAAAATTATATTAATAACTACAACCTTTTGAATCGTGCATTTCCAAAATGTTGTAAATGCAATTTTTGGAAAAATTCGATTTACTATAAAATCATGATGTAAACGCCAAGTTTAATAACTTCATTGATCATTGTCTGCATATCAGCATCCTAGTGGTGAAAAACTGAACTAAAAGTAGGCAAGCAAGTCAAAACGTATAATAGCCGTTGTGCAACCAGCTGTTTCTTTGTATGTTTTATTAAAGAACTTGCACAGCTGATACAACGTTTTGACTTGCCCATATGGTGGCACCTACAACGTTTTCAGACTGCACTTGTGTTAATTTATTTTTTTTCACTAAAAACAAAAAAAAGAAGTTGTATAAAAAAATCTTACACGTACTGGAGTCTAGGGCCGAGGGCCAGTTGCCTAAAAACTTTGACGAGGGTAATTTGACAGCCAGAGGCTTGGCGGAGCGAGGGCCAGCCGGCTAGGGATCAGTGACCTGTTCTACTGTGCGGTGGGTGTGGGGGTGGAAAGGTTTTAATTATCCTTTATGTATTCCGATAACAGTATGATTATAATATTTATATAATTATAATATTTCGTCGTATTATCACTTTATATAATTAGAATTAAAAAAAACTAGAGGACTTACCTAAACTGTTTAGTCACAGTATTTTGCCGATAACAGTATGATTATAATATTTGTATAATTATTAACCTTAAAAACTCTTCTATAGAAATTAGTTTAGAGTCGTACTCTATGCATTTAATCTTACCCCTCCTCGGCCCTACCTGGCTGTTTTGACAGTTTATGACCCCCACGGCAAAAGATCGGCTGGCCCTCGCTCCGTTTTCCCACGTACTGTACAGTTCACAAAGGTTTAGAATTATTTTTTTCAGGTCATAAATATATTTTATTTCAATAGAAATATGTTTTTTATTTCTCCTGTAAAATTTTGTTTTTGGCATTTACAACGTTTTAAAAATGCACGATTCTTTTAACCTATATTTAATACTGAACTAACCAATAACAATAACCATTGCAAGAAGAAAATTATTTCGGTGGTGAGGAAGAGTAAAGAAGGAACAGCCACCGCATAGATAATTTCTTTTCTCAAAATTGTAAGTTAAGGACAGGGGTAGTGGGTTTTAGCATATTGTATAGAAATATCTTTTAAACTTATGCATTTCTAAATAAAATAATTTTGATATCTCTCCATTATATAAAAAAAATCTGGCTCTAATGTGCATGCATCAGGATCCGTGGCAGCGCAATCCCCAACACCATATCATAATGTCATAGCCTATATTATATGACTTGCATTACGAAAATTAATGCCAATTAATGTTTATTTATTTTAATTTGTAAATGATTTGATAGTGCCTGATAAATATGGGAAACGGTCGTCATCTAATGAAACAATAAACAGGACTATGAGCAGTAATCCAAAAGTAAAGGTATTTATGAAATATAATATACTCGGTCCAGTAAGGCAAACAAAAGTAATAGTTATTTTAGCTTATGTTCCCCGCTATTGACGAAAAATAGAAAACAGCTTAAAAATAATGTTTTCATTACACGAATTGATTTAAACCATTTGTATATTATACTTCGTATGGCTCCTAATTAACAATGTGTCTAACTAACATGACAGCTGTTAGATAGTTCATATGGTTCCTACATTGACTAGATAGATAAAGTGCGGCCAAGTAAGGTCTTGTACTTATATTATTTCTCAAAAGTGTTTTTTGTCGCTAAGAGATATCTCCCTTAATTTTTCTTCAAAATTAATTAACTACACATCATTTTAAATATTATTAAAAATAGTCAAATAGCTTAAAATTCATGTTTTCGTTATACAAATTTATTAAAAAACTTTCCTTTCATATGATTCCTAATGAAAGTCGCCGTCTATTAACAATCTGTTTAACTAGCATGACAGCTAGTTAGATTGTTTAAATTCTATATACAAGTTTAATCTATCACGCAAATCAATCAATTTATATTAACGTAAAGTGTTAGATCTATAAATTTGTATAAACTATTATTTATAAACCAAAGTAAATAAAACTTAATTGACTGAATGAAATAAACGTATTAAATTAGGAAAGTGTAGGCTTGCGAAATATTGGCACGTGTCAGCTAGTAAATTTTAAAGAATATTGTGATTTTGACAAATTATATTGACGAGTTAATCAATTTATACTAGTTCTTGAGCAATTTATTTTCACTTCTGTTTGTTTTACCAGCAACTAAACCACTCGGGTACCCGGCAATATTTCATGTCAGATATAACTTACAGTGATATTATAAGAAGTAGGAAAGGAAAGCTAAAAGCACAAAATGAATATTTAAGTCCTTCGGTTTCCTTGAACAAATAAATCTGCGTACTGTCAAAGCTGCTAAACAAGTATTGGTCTCATTCTTTTCTCAAAGTAGATTATACTTCTTATAGCTTCCGTCAGAGTACTGAATCAAAGAAAATCACTACACTATGAAGAATTGTTTTTAGTTACAACTTTAATTAAGGCTTTTGCTCCGACTTCATTGTCCTTCAGGCCAGTCAGAAAATAAAGCTCAAGTTTTATCTTATTCGGATTTGTGTTTACTTAAAGTCGTTATATAAAAGCGCCAATAGTACAACTGCCTGCACTAAGTGATAGACGAAAGTAATAACTCTAATTGCCTACACAAAATAAAGAAAATATAAATTTAATTATTAAGTAAATTACGTATTTTCTTAACGAAGTGAAAACTTCTTTAGTCGCGTTGGGCACTTTATGCACGGAGAAAAATTATTGAACTTGCGTCACTGTCATCGCACGGACACATTTTTTTGTAGCTCCGTCGCATCTCCGCAATTATTTAAGGTTCCGTCGCATCTCCGCAAATATTTAAGGTTCCATCGCATCTCCGCAATTATATAAGGTTCCGTCGCATCTTCGCAAATATTTAAGGCTACGCCACATCTCCGTAATTGTTTAAGACACAGTTGCATCCCTGTAATTATTTAAGGCTCCATCGCATCTCCGCAATTATTTAAAGCTCTATCGGATCCCCACAATTATGTAAGGCTTCATCGGATCTCCACAGTTATTTAAGGCTCCATCGCATCTCCGCAATTATTTAAAACTCTATCGGATCCCCACAATTATGTAAGGCTTCATCGGATCTCCGCAATTATTTAAGGCTCCATCGCATCTCCGCAATTATTTAAGGCTCGATCGCAACTCCACAAATATTTAAGGCTCCACTACAACATTAATACATTGATAAAAAAATGCCACTTAATAACCCGAAAATGAAGTTAACTATATGAATCTAAAAACTTTTCACTCCTGACGGCAGTTCCGCGACTGTTTGTTATTAGTTTTGACGATTTTACCCTCTAAAATGGATTCAGAAAATAACACCAAATTTATTTTTCAGTAGTAAAATGAAAATTTTTAATGCAATAAAACCGTAATGTTATCGCAGATAGCTTCTACAACTATTCAATGCCTAGATTTCTTGCGTTTACTTTATTGGTTAATTTTTTTTAGGTTTAAAAAGACACTTACATTTTGTATTTGAACAACACTTTACTTTTTCAATCACTGCACTTCCTTATTGGATCAGATGGTTGTTGGAGATCAGCTGATGCATAATGAAGGACAGTGGGTTTGTAAGGAAGTGAGCAAGCGTTGAAAAGGATTCAGTTCTTTCTTTGACGCTGCCAACCTTTAAACGTATTTAATTACTACCAATAAAAATATAACTGCCATATGATTATGCAAAGTGCTTTCTCTAAGCAAAGGTACAAAGGTAAAGTATTAGGAGACTTTCTGGAGGTCGTACTAGATCCTCAGGAGAGGTCTTAAAGTTGTCAAGAAAGTCTTCACCTGTTGTAATTAAGTGTACAGTACTTGTTTTTATTATGTTTTAATATCCACTAGACAAAATGATCTACTGAATATTTTATGCCTTATCAGGGACTAGACGTTTGTTGTTAGTGTATGTTTTCAACTAGAGTCCGATATATGAGTTGACAATGCTACTGGGTTAAACTGCTATTGGGTTAAATTGCTGATGTTTTAAACTGATACTGGGTTAAACTGCTACTGGGTTAAACTGCTATTGGGTTAAATTG
>JAGFPH010011218.1:6331-35644 GCA_018207615.1 Philaenus spumarius
TTATAAAATGTGTCCCTATTACGTATATAAATAAAATGAGTTAATATAAAAAAATATTTTATAAAAAAGTACATTAAATTTAAAAATAAAGGATAAAATAGCTATTAAAAAGACTACAGTAAAGCTAAAAGGCTCCTATTCTATTTTACATTTAAACTAATGTTTTTTTACGAAATTGTGTGTGGACTCATTAAGAAACTACAGTACCTACTTTACATATTTAACCTAACAGTCCTCAGTTTTTTTGATTTGTCCTCCCTTTTTTAAAGAAAAGTACTCGGTAACATAAAAAATATGGTAGGCTAAGCCTAATTACTCCTACAAAAGCGAGCGTACATACATACGTGTGTGCGTAAGTTACATATAATATAACAGCTGGTTTCACCCATCATCTGTAAACCCAGTGTAGATTATAGTTTGGGGTTATGTTTACAACTTATATCGTTATAATTTCTTGTGAAGTTGATTGTTTTAAATATGAGTTATAGAACTAATGAATACTATAATATATATGTTACAATATTTGCTTTGGATTATAAACTATTTATAAATACAACCTTTTATCATCCATATATTTGTTTATACAAATTTAAAGGAGAAACAGGCCTACCTATTCGTTTAACAGCTGATTTCACCCATCATCTGTAATACGGTACTTACACAAACCCAGTGTAGATAATAGTTTAGGTAGGTCTATATATTATATATATATGCCTGTCTAGGGTATATATATGTGTTACCCTAGATGGTTTATTCCCTCTGTGGTACTTACACACTTTAAAACATTGATAACTTGTTCTCATAGTCTATTAAATTACTCTTTGCTCTTAATATTATTATTTTGCAACCCTTATTAATTTTTTAGTGAAAGTTTTTGGTTGTATATCTATCTAAACTAGGTAAAAACCCATCGCGAGGTCAGCTTTTTCAGAGTTTTAAGCTTAGGGCAAAATTAATCTCAGGAAATAGGCAGGCTTACCATTATGAATAGGGTTGTACCTAAAACCAAAATACTCCCAAAAGTGCCCTTGTAAATATAAACATGAAATAAAAGTTAGGCATACATTTCATAACTTCTTAATAAAATTAAAAAACGTTTTTCACTTAAATCAAACCAAACGAAATCGACACGGTATACCTCCAGAAATAGGTATCGTTAGTGTTGTAACCTAAAATCGACAAGTGTCCTTATAAACATAACTATGAAATAAAAATAACATATTATAATACTAATATTATATTTTGATAATAATGACAAAAATGTCTTCCATTTCACACCTTACGACAATCGGCGCGGTAGATATCCAGAAATAGGTACGGTATCAGTAGAATTGTAACATAAAACCTAAAAGTCCCATTATAAAAATTATAGGAATAGTATTAAACCTTTTTTATACAATGATGTGTAAGTTTTTATATTCCATCATTATACCATATTATTAATCAATGATAACAATAGCCAAAGATATCCCATTTCACAACTAAATTTAGGAAAATTGATGTCAGAAATATTAAATAATTACTCATACAGATCATAGTATAAATTACAAAATTAGTTAAACTATGTGTTGCTTGAACAAGCAAGGATAATTTTTAAGTACTATTGCAAAACTGTTATATCTTTTGCATTAAATAACAGAATAAATTATTTTGCAAGAAACACAATTTCTGCATTATTTTATTTCAACTTCCGTATTATTAATGTAACAATTAAATCACATGTGTTTTAAAAAAATTAAATACAAAGAGGTAAAAACATAACTACTAAAATATATAACACCCTTCCCCTATGGAGAAAATCGTATTCGTGCCCTTTTAAAACGTGTACTTCGTCTTGGCGTCACAACTTGGTCTTTTAGTTCATTTAATATGTTATCTTCCTTTTCTGTTTAACTTTGTTCTTCATACAGATTGTTCTGTTTTTCATTAACAACATATTGGAGACTAGATGACTCATCTTTACTTGTTTTCTCAGTATTTGATATGATACTTCTTTCCATATCTGATCCAACAGTATTAAAAAATTCAGATGACAAAACACAACGCAACATTTGATTAGCATGTCTTGTACATATTAAACCTTTACTGTTTACTTTATACATAACATTTCCCAATCTTTCTACAACAACTCCTTGCTGCCATTTATTTACTTTATCAAACACTCTGATAAGTAGTCTCACCAAAATCAAAACTTATATTAGTCTTTTTGTTTTCTTTCTCAACAATCTTATTTTGTGTGTCTTTAACTTTATGTTTTATATTAGGCAGCATCAGATCAAGTCTTGATCTTAAATTTCTCCGAAACATTAGTAAACCTGGACTTTCACCAGTGGTTGAATGTGCTGTGCTGCTTTTCTGTAATGAAATAGAAAATTATTCAATTTCATACGCATAGTACCTTGGTCAGTAACAGCGGATTTAAGAGCTTCCTTAACTGTTTGAACATAACGCTCAGCTTGACCATTTGAGGCAGGAAAATACGGTAATGTCTTCAAATGCTTGATTCCATTTTCATTTAGGAAAGTCTCAAATTACTCAGAGATAAATTGAGTTCCGTTATCGGATACTAAAATTACAGGAAGTGCAAATCTTGAAAAACAATCTTGAAGCTTTTCAACGGTTGCTTTGGATGTGATTTTTCTCATTATGTATACTTCAAGCCATTTTGTGTATGAATCAACTATTATTAAAAAATAGACATTATTGGATGGGCCCGCAAAATCTATATGAAGTCTTTGCCATGGCCCGTTGGGAAACTCCCATGGATGAATTGTAACATTCTTTTGCACCTTAGATCTTTTTAACACAATTTATACACTTTTTAGCAGAGTTCTCAATATCTTTGCCTATTCCCGGCCAATATACATATAAAAAGAATAATTTTTTCCGTCTGTGTGACTTTTGTTTGTTTAAAGTAATTCACTTACTTGAACATGACGCGTTTCGGAACTCTATTCCATCCTCAGATTCTCGCTCTAGTGAGGTCGTTAGCACATTAAAATAAATAAACAATCAATACAACACAAACACATTTAAACGCGCACAATAACACATAAAATACACTCCGCGTGTGCACACGGACGAATATGACCGGACACTAAGTACTTCGGACCGCTAACATGAATAACTTTCAATGTTTGTTTTTCTTATCTATTGCTATTGCCTTGTCGTAAATCAAGTTGGAATGGAAGTTCAAATTGTCATTTAACATAAGCCCCGGACTTGTTTTCTGCGCTTTGTAAATTTCATATTCTTCCAGCGCGTCCATTTGTTTGCTTTTCTTACATATGTGTAATGGCTGGAAATTGGTGTCAAAATTTGAATATGAATGGTCGTGCTCCATAATGTGACGTGCGTAATTAGATTTATACATAGATTTATACAATATACATAGCTTCTTACAAGGGATTTCATTTTTGTTACACCAAGATGTCCTTGATGAAGTTCTTTAAGAACTGCAGATTGGAAACACTTAGGTATATAAACTCTTATGCCTCTCGTAATACATCCTTGTTCTACTGTATAGTCAAGAATATCCTTAGATTTTCCTAAACAAGTTCCTAGAACAAATAAAAGAGCAATGTGGCGACAAAATCACACTGATTTAAATAAAAACTCCAAACCACAAAACAAGGAGTGGGGGGAGGGCGGGTATTTATAGCTCTGTAATATTGTCTGTATACTTTAGTAGTGTTAAAACCCTCTGAGGATGATGACCATGTCATCGAAATGTACATAAGGGTAACGTATTAAACATAACTTACAATTTAGTTGTTTAGTTATTGTTTTTGTTCCTTGCTTTGTGGTTCGTTGTTTTTATTTAAATCAGTGTGAAGTTCCTAGAAGTTCACGTAATATTCTAGCAGTTTCTGGATCTTTTAAAAAGTTTCTTTTGCAATTTTTTATTTTGTTATAGGCATCATATTTAATTGATTAATATGAAAAATAGTTACCGGTACTTCATCAATTTTATTAACATTGTCAATTTCTATAGGAAACCTTGAGCAATAGAATGTTCTTCAGTTTTTTTGTACTTACTAGTGTAGTCAAAATTAACATTGTAAGCATTGTGTAATAGTCTAGTAGCACTAATTGAAGGTGTGCTAGCATGAGGTGAAAATATTTGTTGCAGTGGTTTATGATCTGTTTATCAGAATAAATTTGTTCATATATAAATAGTTGAAAAACTTCTTTACTCCCCAATAAATTGTCAACGCCTCTTTATCAGTTTGACAATATTTGGTTTCAGATATTCACAAACTTCTAGAAATAAAACATATAGGCCTTTCAGATCCATCTAGAAAACTATGAGATAGTACGGCTCCAATAGGATGATGCATCCGTAGTTAAAATAAGTGGTTTTGCAGGATTGAAATGAACTAAAAATTTATCTGAAACAATCTCTCTCTTGATTTCTTGAAAACTATTATTACATTCTTTATTCCATTCATATTTCACATCTTTACGCAGCAGTTTGTACATTGGTACTAACAAACTATAGACATGTTCTTGATCAATCTACTGTAATATGTCACAAAACCTAAAAATGATTTGAGTTCAGTAACATTTTCAGGTGTACATCATAGGCTTAATCTGTTAATGTTAATACAATGTATAGTTAAATTAGTAATACCTCTGAAATGGACATTGTGCTTTCTCATTTCGTAAGTTGTGACATTTTGTTTTTTAATTAATAATCCCACTAAATCTACAGAACTATAATATGTACCACAAACATTAAATACTCAGTGAATTGAAAACAAACATTATAAAAAATGAAAATGTAAACAACAAAATGATAGCTTACAAATAGAACTATTTTAGTTTCTTAAAACAGATGGTTATTTAAATGTTATTAATTACTTCTTAAGACAGCTGTTTATTCAAGTGAGATTACTTAAGACTGCTGTTTCTTCAAGTGAGATTACTTAAGACAGCTGTTTATTCAAGTGAGATTACTTAAGATAAAACACATGTGACATACTCAATAAAACATTTTTTCCGTAAGATGTAAATGGAAAGTTTGATGCCTATGGGGGCAGAACCCTAGTGATTGAGGATAAAACAAATGACTTTTGGAACATCTTGAGAAAAATCCCTTTAATTTGACATATCAATCGTAAAAATAGGCCAAGAAATAAAAGCTTGACTGAGCTAACAAAAAATTCCTTATGGCAAGATTGTATCACTACTTCTTATTTCTTCATTTTTATTTCTTGTTTGTTGTTGTCTATTTCTTGATTTATTTTGTTGTAAAGCATTTAAGTATGGAATATTTATCGATTTGAATTTTTTTTAAAATGAAACAATCTATAGTATTGGCTTCTTTTGCCCAATCTCAGACTTAGAATAACACTTGTATACACTTTCGTTTTTACTAATGCCGCTCTTATTTTTAGTTTCCGCCATGCATTAACAATTTGCAGAAAGTTTCAATGGTGTTAGAATTTCGCTCCGTTTCACTGGATCAAGTGACTCGGCTGAAAATCATGTTTCTCGTCTTGTTTATGAGCAAATATCTTCAGTAAAAAAGTACATGCTTGCGGTCGTGGCACCTCCGCCAGGAACTAAGTTCATCACGCCTTTTCTTGAATTCTTTTATCAGCCTTAACGGCAACATACACACAAATTTTAATCTTTCAGTTGCCGTTTATTATTAGATTGTGTTTTACTTTCTCCCCCTTATACGTAGTATATGGAGAAAGGATTGTTTTCATCCAAATTTTAGAATTAGAATTTTTAGTGGAATTATCTGTGTTGGTGCTCCCTGAACCCAAAAATATTTCTAGTGGAATTATTTGTTTTGGTGCTCCCTGAACCCAAAAAAATAAAAACGCTTTTTATTTCAGTATTTGTAAATTTAGTCGGAAGAAATCTTAGGTTAGGCCTACACTCGATTCCTCGTTCACCGTGCACTACAGAGCGCCCATAAGCCATGTTATCCAAACGGCAGTCTCGGCGATACTAACCAACTAAAAAACATCAACTCCCGAGCAACTCGCAAGACAATAAACGTGATGTTCCCAGTAATGGAAATAGCAAGTCTATCTCCCGTAAGACCTGTACTACACGGTGAACGTGGAATTGATTGTAGATTGATGAACTTTAGGTTAGGCCTAGACTGATGAACCAACACATGTATTTACATTTATTACCATAGCAACCAATTTAATAAAATAACAAATAACAGCTGTTTGCTCCAATATTTCCATTAACAGCTTATTTCAAACTTTGAAGCAATTATTTGTATTTCTATCTTTTAGGTTAGGTTTTTATTAAAGTGTATACCTGAGCCTTGCTGGTTCTTTTAACCTTTATTATAACTGCTGTAATAAAATATACGAAATAATTTGATTTGAAAAATAACATTTACCATTTTAGTTTTGGGGTTATTATTAATTAATCCTACACCTTTATTATAAAGAAAACATTACATGATTATGTGTATAGAAGGTTCCAACGGGGTTGGCGTGCGTAGCACGCAGGGGTGTCACCTAGTAAACTATAATGTTGACATCAAATTTAAAATAGGGAACCTTTCCTTGTCAGCGAATTTCCATAGGAAATATGAGCTATTGTAGAGACTCTTATGGTGAGACCTAAGGTCAGGAGTGGTCAATGAGCACTGAACATGGTCCCCAGAACACGTTTTGGGGTGCCATTAAAAATTACGTACGTGTTCGCACTCTCACGTCCGAAATAGTCAAAATTTAGTACACACCGTTGGTTTTCTAAGTGGCTCGGAAGAATTCGTTAGCCAAAAAATCCAACTACCGGTAATGTTTGGTACTAGACTTAATCTTTTTTGGGGTTTAGTAAAAAAAAAAATAATTCGACAAGCAGCTGAACCGCTGACTTGAGTTGAGTAAATTTCCAAAATTAAGTTTATAGGCCTATGTTTTAGGATTTCAACCAACAATTTGGGAAATAGGTGTCTATTCACCTGACAGGACATAAGTGTAGGCCTACGTTATGTACGTATATAATGTGTGTTTGTATATGTTGGGGTGTTGTGTAGTGTTTTTATGTTAATAACGAAGCAGTAGCGGATATGCCCTGATGATGCTGACTAATTAAAGCAGCGAAACCAGTTGGAAAAAAGAACCAGTGTGTATGAGACGACGTAAGTAACATATTTATAAATATATATATAAGATTTTTAATGACACCCCAAAACGTGTTCTGGAGACCATGATCGGTGCTCATTTGCTGCTCCCGAGCTTGGGTCTTACCATAAGGGCCAATGCAATAGCTCATTTTACTTTCTCACTATACTATAGTATATAGAAAGTATAGTGATCGCCAAAAAAATCGATGTTGAGACTTTTGTGGAAATATCTGTTTTGGAACCCCCTGAGTCCAAAAAAGTAGTTTTGACAAAATGTATGTCTGTATGTATACAAAGCTAGAGCGAAAACTATTCGATCGATTTCAAACAAATTTGCACCAGACATGTCAAGTAGGCCTGTATAAATGCACGTTAAGCGGGTTTGAAATTTTTTCAAAAACAACCCCATTTTTGGCAAAAAACCCCCAAAAAATCAGTTATTATTTTTTTATAAAAAAACGGCTCTAATGATTTTAATAAAATTTGACTTATTTGTAGTCTTTAATGTACCCTACCATATGCAAAAAACCTCATCTTTCTAAAAGTTCTCGTTTTGCTAATAATAATAATAACTGATTTTTGGGGTTTTTTGGCCATATAGTGGTAGTTTTTTAAATTTTTTAACAACCTTTTTTCGTGCATCTATACATTCCTAATTGACGTGTTTGGTGCAAATTTGTTCGAAATCGATCTAATAGTTTTCTCTCTAGATAATAATATGTATTAGTTAATCTCCTACTTTAATAAAAAAACACCTCTCCTACCCCACCCTACAATTGGAAGTCTCAGTGAATCTGTTTAACAATTTAAATATGTTTGAGAGAAAGTATGTGCCAGTTTCTGGTACCGTTTATTTCCTACGTAAATTCGCTAAAAATCTTAGTTGGTCGAGGCGCAAACTCTCTAAGATGATAGTCTTTCCGATGCGAGCGGAACGAAGCATCGTGTGAGCCGGGGTTGGATGCTGAGGTGCCAACAAATTCTACTTATGTATTTATGTACTTACTTATGTATTCGTACACGCAGGCAGCTATTCAACGTCTTCGTGTTTAGATAAATTTCCCAATTGGTGAAAACCCAAAACTTAATTTTGGGAATTCGCTAAACTCACGGCAGCTGTCATCTGCTTCGTCGAATTATTTTTTGAGACATTGGAAAATATGTAGTGAAAATGTTTGCAAGTTTCCGCCACTGTCCAATCAATAAGGGTGAACAAATTTCCCATGGAACAAGCTATATTGTATGGGGGGTTTTTTCTTGTACGATTAACTGTTTGGAGGGGTATAGAACGCCCTACCTAAGCTGAATGTCGTTTTGTATAAAAAAGGTTTGAACACGAACTAAGAAGGATAGTTTAGACAAACAAATAATTCGTTCACGCAGCCGGACCGCTCACGTGAGTTGAGCGAATTTCCGAAATTATGTTTTATGGTTTTAACCATTTGGGAAATCGATCTAGGGGAGACCGGGGAAATGGCCATTACCTTCATGCGGGAAAAAGAGATTCATCGTTTCAGATGACACTACTATATTCGAAAAAGCTTAACTTACATCAAGGTAGCAAAGAATTAGAACAAATTATCCCAGCCTCAACTGCAGTTAATAAAAATGAGACGATTTCTATATTTCTGTTGCAGAGATTTCACCGACATACTGTTAATTTTTACCAACGTTTTTGGTCGAAATTAAAAAAAAAATTATAATCAAATTGAATGTTTTAACATTTTTACAATTAAATGTGTTAGAACTATTATTTTCAACAGTTTTGTTTTTGCATGGGTTTTACATACGGGGTAATAGCGAACACTATGTATGTTATTACCCCGGATGGCGGGGTAATGCCGAACATGGAAGTTTTTTTTATAAACATGTTTTTCTGTGTAAAGATGTAATTTTAAAATATTGTTACCAAGGGGATACAAAAGATTATATTTTATGTAGCACGTGTTATTTTTGTCATTAGTTTTCATGATTTTGTGTAATTCGACACCAAACCTTGAGTGATCGCCATTCCCCCGGTCTCCCCTACTCACGAATGCGCTGGATAGATGACTGCCTGTACGAAATTAATTGTTCGCATCTCAGCCTCCAGCCCCGGCTCACGCCCTTGCTAATTTTTGGTAATTTTAAATAAAACTAAATCAAGTACTTGCTAACAAAAAACACTTAAAAGCAATAATAAACTAATTAACTTTTTGTTCTATTAAATTACTTCAAAATGTAAAAAAAAAACACTAGGCTAGACCACCGCAAGGTAAAACTAAACTGCTGGTAAGGTTATAATGTAACGAATATTGCTACGTCTAGATACAACACAGACCAGAACAAAAACCGGGAATTAAGGCTCTTCTTTACCTTGAAGAAAACTCCCGAGTGTACAGTATGATTTTAATACAAAAAGGCCTGACTCAAGTAGCAAAATCGTTGAAACATGCATTCGTAATAACGTGTTTCGAATTCTATTTATAAATTAATAATCTCGGAAACTACTTTAAGTTATAAAGAAGGCTTTATATTTTTTACGTGTTAGCTTAAAATATGGAAATTATTGCTTAAAACCCCAAAAAAATGCATTCAAAATAATCGATTTTTACTCAGTTAAACCGTTGATTAAAATGAGTTGCCGTCGATATCTTTCAATTATGAGATATAAGACAAAAGCACATAGCCTTTAAGAACAATTTAAGATGTTCTACAACTTTTTAGGTTGAAAAACGGCGTCCGAAACACGTTAGTAAGAAGTGCAAATTTTTGCTGTTTTACGCAAGGTATATCATAGAAGACCCTTAATTAGTTTGAGATTTGGACTCTAGATTTCAGCACAATCCAGACAAAATAAAACTACTAAAAATAAATTAAAGCAGATCATTTGTGCAGATACGGGAATTCGAGTAATTTTACCTTGTCCAGTACTGCTGGCCACCCGAGCTGAGAGGAACGTAACTTGCAAAAACAATTCAGACTTGATAAAGAAATGGTTGTGGCCGGCACTACTGGCCATCCGAGCCCAGAGGACTTTTATTAAAATCTTACCGGAGTGCAAAGGGAACGAACTCGTCCCAGAGTCTTAGAAATCCAACCTCCGATTTGGTACACTCGTTATTTTTCCAAGTCCCTTAGACAAAAATCCAACAACCGGAAGCAAGTTTTTTGAAAGAAAGTAAAAATTTTTTAGATTTTTCGTACTAGAATGAAACTTATTTGTGTTTATCTAAAGAGAGAAATATAGGAGATTCTGCACAATTTGTTTTTTAGCCTGTCTGGTTCTTCCAAAATCGATCAAAACGTAAAATACCATAAAAGTACCCATTTCATTTTACTTAACGTATCGAGTGTGTACGCTGCGAGCGGAACGAAGCACTGTGTGTGCCGAGGCTGGATGCTGAGGTGCAAACAAATTCTACTAAGTTAATATATTTCGTTCACGTAGGCAGCTATTCGGACTTCCCAAATAGTCGGTTGGAACCCTAAAACATATTTTGGTTCAGCTACGAAATCGAATAATTTATATATTTTTTCAACCACACAACACCTAAATAACAATACCTTTAAAAAAATGTGTTTTTCACTTCCTTTATGAGAAAAAGTGATTTACAAGAGTTTTTACATCCTTCGAAGACACTAAAATACAGCTTAGATTATTTTAAAACAGACTGCAGCACATCCTTGATAAGAAATAGTGTTTCCTTAATTTATTTCCGTCATCATCCTGAAGAGCGTAGCACCTCCTTGACAAGAGATATAGTTTCGTAGATTTCTTCAATATCCTATAGATAGAAGCACCTCCTTTTGTAACATTGAAGTTCACGTGAGGAAATTGACAAGTTCTGTATTTAGTCGTAACAGAAATGTAGTAGATCTGCACAGAGATAATAATACCATTGACTATATAAGTTATATAGTCAATGATAATACCAAGAGGAGATAGGTTATTCAATGTTTTAAGTTGAAACTATTTTCAGCGCTTTTGGTGGATGAGCAGTGGACTAACAAACAAAGTTTTACTAAACGTAGTACGCTGTATTCTATTTTAACCGGTATTATGGTATAATATAATTTATAGGCCTACTATTAAATCATTACTTTTGCACATTAAAGCCTTATTCTTTGACTACTAACTTTGTAATTTATTTTATAAAACAAAAGTTTATTAAATTACTCTAGAATAAAGTAACTAAAGTGTCATTTAATTATACACTTGTCTATAATTTAAAACACAGTTTAGTAATCTAAGAAAAATACTTAATTCCAAAAGTAATCACATACTATTAGGTTGTAAAAATGAAAATATAATATTCTATTATTTATTTAAATTTATAACAGTTTAATAAATTAACATATTATTATTTGAAAATAGCTTTTGTAAAAGTATTATTGAAATATATTTTATCACTAACATTGTAAATAAATATATTTTATTTGTAAAATGTACACTAAAATTAATTAAGTGGATGCACAATGGTTTTAGACATTTTCAATCATAATTTTTCTTTATAAAAATAAAAGAGAGTGCATTATTTTTGTTGCCAGTAAAGAAAACACTACAAGGATAGTAAACAAATACGGTAATAACATTTTTTTAGATAAGTTAAATTTATTAAAACATTATATCACCTAGATATAGAATCAATAATATTCACATAAATTATATTGAAAGGTTTACAATCATCTTCAGTGTACTCTTAATAACCGCTTACATACTATAGCCGCAAACATTTTTAACAAACAGGTTAATAAAAGCAGGACTATCCCAGGACTATCCGCGGTAAATGAGGACGTCTGGTAAGCCTAAATATAACGATGAAATAAATTCACAGTTCATAATATTTTGATAATAATGACAAACTTGTTTGCTATTTAATTCACACCTCCTGACAATCGGCCCGGTAGATCTCCATAAATAGGTAGCAATAGAATTGTCTCATAAAACCTAAAAGTCTCATTATAAAAATTATAATGTGTAAAGAAGACGATGCCAGAACAGGCGGAAAGTAAGAAACAATAAGGATCTGAAGATGACGGTATACCGTTGAAACCGGTAATCCTACAAAGGAAAAATTTGGATGGTTGACGGATGATATATAAGGTAATTAACCTATTATTAATATAAATCAAATATACAATCCAGAAAGCTAAAAAACAATGTGTTAAAGTAAAAATTATACTATTAAACTTTTTTATACAATGATGTGTAAGTTTCTATAATTCATCATTATATTATTAACTAGGGGCTCTGCCCCTGGACGCTTTGCGTCCCAACCCCGCCACGGCCTTCGGCCTCAGATGGCTTCTTCGCTTCGCTCGCAGTTGGAAAATTCGCTAAAGAATCTCGTTAATCTTTGGCTCGTTTGTACCTGGGTGACCGAGCATAAATCAGCTGTTTTATTTGGCAGCTGACACAAACTCATTAAACATTATTTCCATAAGATTAACGTGGGAAATTTGAAGGACTGTGTGCCGGAGCTCCTTCTCGGGTGAATATCAGCTAAATGGATGATTGGATCTTAAATCCTTAGTTTGAAATTATATTTTCTACAACTTTTGTATCTAAAAAGTTTTGCTATCTCTTACCGTTTTCTTACGAAACGCGATCAACGTGGAAAAATGGAAAAAGTCTTTCCCGCCTAAAAGGTGCTTTCAAAATTTAAAATGTTAACTTTTAGTAATTTTTTTGAAAGTTTCTCGAGAGCTTCAATTCAAGTATGAGGTCGAGGGGGGTACGAATACGGGAAGTGCCTCATAGTTTATGCCAGTGAATCAGTGAACCCGTCTAGCTTTAAAGACGTTGGGCGGAGGCTCCCTTCTCGGATGAACAGTGGCTAATTGGATGATTGGATCTTGAATCTGACGGAAAATCTCTTGTTTGAAATTTAATTTTCTACAACTTTTGTGTTTAACATATTTTGCTATCTCTTACAAAACGCGCTCAAATTAAAAAAATGATAAAATCTAAAAACCTTTCCCGCCCAAAAGATGCTTTCAAAATTCAAAAATATTAAATTCTGGCAATTTTCCCAAAAGGTTCTCGTCGAGAGCTTAATTCAAGTATAAGGTTGAGGGGGTCGGGGTCCGATAACGGGAAGTGCCTCATAATTAATTTCAGTGAATCAGTGTTACCGTCTAGCTTTATATAAGTAGATGATAACATTAGCCAAAGAAATCCTATTTCACAACTAAATTTAGGAAAACTGATGTCGGAAACATAACTAGATTAAATAATTACTTTTATATAGATGATATTATAAGTTAGCTCAAATATGCGTTGATTGGACAAGCAAGGATAATGAATTTTTAAGTATTATTGCAAAAAAAATCCTTTCTAATATAATATTAGGCCTAATCAGCTAATGTTTGGTAAGGTGATTACTTTACAAATAAACTCGTTCTGCCGTTTTTACAAGGCAAACATGACAAATTATATTGGCATGTATTATAATCAGATGTAACATAAGCATAATATATATATATAATGTGGTATGTTATATCAGCGTGTGTTTGTTTATTTGACTCAATTTAGCTGGCATCTTACATCCGGATCTGATGTCACACGCCCTTCCATTTCCTGTAGCTTGATGCCTTGATATTTGATATAACTTTTTAGTTTTCAATTTTCTCATTAATTTCGTTGAAAGTGTATCGAGTTTGCTCATTTTGTTACAGTGCTTTATTACAGTGTTCTTAGATCTTTAATTATTGTACCTAAAAACTGATAGACTTTTGTTGAATACATATTTGTATAGTTTAAAATGGCCTTTAATTCCATTGTGTCTGAATTTAATTGGAAAACTCTAAGGTCATTGCAACAGTCGTTCATCCAGAGTCTTGTTAACGTAGCAACGAGTAATTGTAAGTAAGCCTGTAGTTGGCTAAGTAAAATGCAAAATTATTTTCTTTATTATTTAACCAAACCTATTATTTTCAGGAGCATTCTCGATTTTTGAGGTTAGGAGTCTGAAAGTCGACCTATCCTATGGCGATTTATGCTCCTAAATTTTCTCAAGCCTAGGCTACAAAGTTTTTTGCTGTAATCTATGCTCAGAAAATACTATAATATGTGTAACGTTTACTCTAATTTGCCCGATATCTTTCTTCTTTACCTACACCTATACTTTGGGGTTACATACACGGTCGCCTGCAGGGGTTGTAGTACACCGTTTACACACACACCAGCAGCACTAACTGGACCGGTTGAGAACCACGAGGTTGCAGTCCAGAGCGACCTCCGCCTTTTTCTTATCAGTTCATCTTTGTCTACTGTCCGCGAGGCACGAGATGGTCCCTGGAGCTGACCGTAAACAGCCATGTCCTCACGCGGTATCGCGTTTTTAGCAGGCGTAAAGGCGAGTGTCGGGGACTATTAATAAACTGACGCGATAGCGGCAAATATAACGTCATATAGCTTAGTATTGATATTGATCATGTAGGCTTATGTTAAAATGGATTTTAGTAATTAAAACAGCCGGGTTTTTTTCAAATTAATTCTATTGACTAAATTCTCAACAAAATCAGCACAAACAATACAGTAAATTAAAAATGTGTACCTAGTAGCCTACAGGCGGTTTAAATATCATTCTACATATAAATACAGTGAGTAAATTAAGTTTAAAAATACACAGTAAAGGAGGTTCTAAAAATCAAAAAGTTATAAAGTACAATAATATTAACCATATTTAAGTTACTGTAAAATATTTTGTACGAATGTAAGTTTATGCAGGAAGTTTATATTTTTATACAGTTGTTGAATAATAAATGAGTTATATCAATTAAAGTTAATTTATAATCATATTTATTATAGATTTTATTACTTGATGTTTTCTTTTATTGTTATTTGTAAGGAATATAATTACACTGTTCATTAATAATTTAATCTTCTGTCGTTTTTAAACTTATAAATCCAAAAATATTATACTATGCCAAACTCTTACCGTGTTTTTTAAAAACATATTATTAATATTATTTCAACACTACTAATCGGAATTATAATAACTTTTAATCTGTTATTCTGTTAATCTATTAAAATCCATTTAGTATAATAATTAAGTAAACGTACATACGAACAGTATGTATATTTTGTTCTTTCACAGCAGTAATTGCATACATATTTCCAATAATTGCTACTAATAATTTTATTTTTTATATATATTTAAAAAAAAAACTGCAGAATCCCTGTTTTGTACCACGATGCCACGTTCGATTTTAAATAGCATTTGTCGAATAACGATGCTGCCGGCATTCACGGCGGCTCTGTACTAGGTCGTGGCACATAGCTACAAGCGCCTTCAAACTAAATCTAGGCAAGGATCCAGGGACCATCTCGTGCCTCGCGGACAGTAGTATGCCGTGCAGAGGCTAACGTCTTGATTTGTGCTTCGCAAAATGTAGTAATATTCCTTTCTTCTACAATATGCCTTAATAGCCGTACACCAGGTAAAATAACTATTTTTATTTAATATGTAGCATCTAGTCTTGCGGATATCTGAATTTTCCCATAATTTCAAATGTTGTTAATATTAGTTACTGTTTGTTACGTATAACCTATTGTGTTTTGCAAAACGCAATTTGTAATTTATTTAACCCCATAAATTTTGATATTTTGTAAAGCCTTCAACTATACTAAATAGCCTGAACAGTGATTTTAATAATTAGCCTGGAAAATAGACAATTTAAACTAAGTGAATCCATGTATAATTAACTACAAGTTATAAATTGTGCTCTAAAGAGTTCCTGTTCCAAGTATAATTCAGCCAGTCAATTAAAAACAGTATATTTGTTTCAGTTTGCCAGAAACAAAGTGTAACTCTGTACCAATTAACTTTTGATCTTAATTACTAGTGAAACTTATAAATTATAAGGTCATATTAGACCAAATTGACACGTTAAAACAGATTACAACAGGCCTAATTACAGCATGGCTGCTGTAAACGTGCTGACATTTTATTCTAACATAATATTTTACTTTTGGCTATTTAAAACAACTAATGCCTATATTATGTTCTGGTCCTTTAGAGAAATCTGGTTTAAGTTCCTGGTTTAAGTTCAACTTCTAAATGAATATGCAGCCATAATTAAATGTGACTTCACCTTCGCTGCCACGGCTTACTTCTACGCTGTTTCATAGAAAAAGTGCGATCGTTTAATTAACAACTTATTATAAAAATAAAAACGAAAAGGCTATTTTAATCAGTATGAACTTATAATAAGCTAGCAAAACTTAGTGACTTTCCGAAATATAAAAAGGCTATTAAACATTTTTATGTAATTAAAATAGTATGTTTCTGTAATATATATATGTTATTTATTAAATAATAAGGGCGGTGAGGTATCTATTTTGACACTACGGACCCCTAGGGTCAAAATCAAAATTTCTTTTTTTTTATAAATACAATGACGTCATAATTTCAGTAATACTTTAAGTACTAAATTTTATATTATTTTATTTTGTTTATACTTCTTTTGGAATTGCAGTTTTTTTTATTACATACAATGCGCATATTTTTTTATAAACGTTGGCCAACTTATAATATACCAAATTATTTTGTAAGTACTTTTGTATGAACTAGTGTTTAAGACTATATGTACCATAAACAAATTTTCTTTGTTGTTTGTTTAACTAAGTCTATAATTAAATAATATTATTAAATACAGGATGGGTTTTTCTTTATTTTTTTGTAAGGGAGGGAATTAAATAAAACTTCTGTTAGCACATTTTTGGGGCGTATATCATTCATTATTTTGTTATAACTAAGGGCGTATCAATTTTTTTTAATAAACTAAAGTTATTGTTATAATATGTGTACATTAATTCTATTTATCCAATAACCTGTCAAGGAAAATTTCAGATATCTCGACTTCGCTATAAGGTAAGACTTGTGTCTGGTATATTTTACTTTCATAAACTTTCTGTATGTGCCATCCACTTTTGAGCCCAGTACGCATTCCACTTTGTTTCGCCTTTTGGATGGTAACATAATTATGTAATCAATCTTAGTGTTTAATTCTTTTGCTGAGTGTCTTAAATAGATGTAGGCCTAAGGAATGTATTACACTATCAAAGTTCTTCGATAACATTTTTTGATGAAATATTTGATAGCCTAGTGTAATATGCAATCCTGGCGTAAATTTACTATTCGACCCTAGCCTAATATTTTTGCAGACAACGATGTATTACATTCTACTGTTAAATGTTGAATACAGGTAAACATACTGTGACGAAATACTAATAGGTTAGAACCTTTTATTATTTTTTTATTCTTGAATTCTGTTGCCATAGGTTAGTCTAGGGTCGAATAGTAAACTTGCGCCGCAATCTTTTATCAAAGTTGGCACACGTCGAATTTATTTTGATCAAATCTTCGATCAAAGATCTTTGACAAAGAACTTTGATAGTGTAATACAACCCTAAACACCTTCCATAATTTCTCAAAAGTGAATGGAAAAAAAATAAATATAAACTTACTTCGCAACATTGTAACGCAACAGTTGTAAATTAGAATACCACCTAGATTTTTATTTTAGGTCCAGTGGAGGCCTAGGCATACTTCTTCTCAGGCCTGGGTTGCAACAACCTCTAAAATAAGAAAGCCTGGGCGTAAATTTACTATTCGACCCTCGGCTGATATTTTGCAGACAACGATGTTGTTTTCCATTCTACTGTTAAATCAGTGGCGAATTTACATACTTGGGGGCCCGTCACACCTTGTTTTTTAGGGGCCTCTTGTCTGCCGTTAAATGTTAACTTTTACATTTACCCATAGGAATGAATTTCGATAATTAACACTTGTATGTTGTAAATAAGTTTATTAACTATCACTACAGGCTTTAAATTTACATTGGGAAATATTTTATTAAAATTAGGCCTTTATGAATCTATAGAGCAGCCACGATGGCCATGGTTGTTAAGGCGTCAAAGCTTTAACAATCGTCATGGCAACCATCAATGGAAAAGTTCCGGGTTCAATTCCCATTGACAGCGAATAATTTCTAAATGGTTTCTTAACAGACATCATTGGCTGTAGTTCGGATTCCACGTAAAACTGTAGGTCCCATCTTCATTAGCCTTAAGTGCAAAACAGCAGGACGTTAAACCAAAAAAAAAAAATTAATCTATAGAGAAAGTAATTTTATAAAATGTTTTCAAGGATCCACTGGGAACAATGGTAGTAATAATTTAATGCTAATAAAATTTAAAGAAAAAAACTGTTCTTAATATGAACATTTTTGATAGGCATAGGCTAAATACATTTTTGAAGTTATATGTCTTTGAGCCCGTTGTAATCGGGATGGGGTGTCGGTCGAGAAACGCGTCACGCATTAGGAGTAAAATCCGGAAAGTGCCTTTTTATACATTTTCTCTACAAGAGATACCTCAAGAGTCTCTGTGAGTGAGGGTTAACGCACTTGACTTGCACGCTAGAATCCCTGGTTCGATCCCCGGCTGGACATTTTTTCTTTGAAAAATTATAGGAAAGTATACGAATATACGAATGGCTAAAGAAGTATAACTTCCACCGTCTGGTCCGACGCAGACCCAATTTTTTTTCCGGCTTTCTGAGCAGCAAACGTGTCTTATCAGTTTGTCATAACTGATATGTTTCAAAGTTCCACTTTCTATATAATATTATACAGTATTGCCAAGTTTTTATACTAAAAGATAGTTTTTTTATTCTCTTTAAAGCACTAAAGGACCTTTCACCCGTAGCAGTGGATATTAAAATTGTAAGAAAGATTTTCATGATCGTTTCTAGATTGTGAAAGGTTTCTTTGAGCCCGTCGTTTGTCCCTATAAGCTTATACCATTTTCCTGGACAATTATTTCTCACGTTCGTTCCTTCATCTAAAGTATTTGTAGTCTTGGTTTCTTCAAAGATATTCAGGAACTCATTAAAGTGTTTCAACTCAACAAAAGTGACATGACGATGTCACTAGAATAAATTTCAGATATATTCTTCAGTTGATCATCTTGAACGCAAGACAAGTTCTGGAAAATGTTAAAAATATGCTGAAGTTTTTCTTGTCTGTTTTTCAGTTCAAAAACAAGTCCTTCACAAATTTCATTGAACATTTCCACTCTCACTTTTTAACCCTCCCTTGTAAAATTACTTCGTTATCTGTTGAGGATGGAGTTCACAAATTACGTTCTTTTTTTCATCCATTTGATTTCATCTTCACTGCATAGTTTTTTTACTGATGTCAATAAATTTTGTCCTCTACTATCTATTGCTGAGAAATCTTCACGTGCATCCAAAACATTAGTTTTATAAAGAAAACAGTTATTGGAAAAACAACAATTAGGGAAAACCCTAAAATATTTTGAAATTTTAATATTCAATTTTGGGGCCCCCAGGATCGCGGGGCCCCTCGCACCTGCGACATGTGCGATACGGTAAATCCGCCATTGGTTAAATGTTGAATACAGGCAAACATACTGTGACTAAATACTATAGGTTAGAACCTTTAGCCTAGGCTATTTTTTTTGGTTCTAGTGGATGACGTCGTGACCACAGGTTTTTATAGAATTTCACCAAATATTACTTTTCCCTTTATATATATTGAAATTAGACACTTCACTGATCGCGGAAAATCAATTATGAATAATCAATTAACAAACCAAAGATCACTTATGGGATTTAACATGGACAATCCTCAGCCATTTTAATACGCTATAGGAACAGGCAGGGAACAGGGTTGCCAGATTGGTTGCAACTAGATTAGAGTGAGTTTAGCAGTGGAAGCACAACTATAATTTACTTTATTTGTGTGGTTAATATAGCTTTGCCACCACTAATGCACTGCCTGCATTCGCTACAATAAAATCTCGCGATTAGGTCTACTATGACGTATTGTGTTAGTTTTACGTATATTCAATGTTTCAACATTGACAAATCTAAAATCATTGTTCTAAACCCAAGCAGGGGTTTTGCTGGTATTCAATGTAATTTAATAAGGTTTATTGTTTTTAAACTAAACTTTTTTGAAAGTTATTTAGCAAATTCACGTACAGTTTTGTGATTTCTTTCATTAATTTTGTTAAGTCAAGTTATTGTTTATATTTGTTGGTGTATTAAGTGATTTGTTTCTTTTATTTAGTGATAAAATGTCAAAAAATACTGATGTTAACCTCTATATTTTCGACTTTTATTTCTTTTGTATTTCCTATAATTTTTATTTCCCGCGGATATTTTTGTTGTTTCTACAATCAGTTTAATATGTTCTTCCATAATATGAAGAAATTTTCAAAATACCTCTGGTCGCGCCGTTCTCCATCACTACCTTTTTTTTATTATTCTTGCTTTTCTGTTGCCATAGGTTAACCTAGGGTCGAATAGTAAATTAGCTTCCATCAACCTAAACATAAATTTTTTCTATTTACAATTAGTAAAAACAAAACAAAAAAGAAACGTAACAAAGCCTACTACTATCACAATTTAAAAATTAGAGTAGGTACTAGTTATTGTGCCAACCAAATCGAAGCACATTATAACTGGTTAACCCTCCAAGTGCTGACTATATTGCTCTTTAGTGCTAAGGGTTTTTTTTGGTTCCTTGCATGCTTATTAACTAAAATCATTATAAAATGCTCACCAACAGTAAAGTAAGACTTATTATACATCATTTTAATCACAATTACATGCTCTTTACAGTAAATAGCTTTAACAGGCTTACCTTATAATTTTTATATTTTTGTTTGTTGACCAAAATAAAAATAAAAATCATTTTGTGTTCAAAAACCACTCACTCAAAATATGTAAACAAAAGTAATGTAGAAAATCCAATATAGCCAAAAGTTGCACAATTGTATGGTGAATAGAAATATACATAACATTACTACTTTGCTGTAAAAAAAAATTGTCTATAAAAAAATACCATACTCTGTTTTTTATAAAAAAAATTACTTTTCCGCACAAAGAAGAAAAACTTGCTTCTAAAGATATAAAAGTACTACTGTCTAGGCCCAATATTTATGGTTTTAATTTGTTATAAAGGAATAACACACACATTATATACAGGAAAAAAAAGAAGAAACAAATATTTACAGTTAAATTCTTTAAAAGTCACTATTTTCAAATGTTCCTCTAATAGCATTTGAATTGCTAAGTTCAGTTATAATTACGTCAAAAATTAATAAACATTTACAAAAACAAATAAAAATAAACTGATCTAAACTTAAACTAAAAATGAATAACAACTAGTGGATAAGCAAACAAAATCCGAGTTCCGAGCGTCTATCTACGCGTACTACACGATTTGGATTTGATTTGACAATTCTGCCGAAGGTTTGTTTGAGTCGATAACATTATCAAACTCTGAATTATAATAAAGTGACTCTTGCCAAACACAACCATACATACAAGTATCCGATTGTATTAAAAATAGCGGCGTCGTACATATTTATAAAATGTGTTGTACAAACGTCTCATATGCGACGTTTCGCTAGCACTGTACAGTAACGCGACTTTTATACATCGCATATGCGACGTTAGCACTTGGAGGGTTAAATAGATATGATAAAATGTTGTTTGGGTTTCGAAGGAGAGATGTAATGCTTTCAGTTTTAAGAATAAACAAACTGACCTCACACTCCCCCTCCCCCACTTCTTACAGGAAGATTAGTTCCTGTAGATGTAGCCTGTTACCTTCAAGCTCCAAGGTCAGTTCTATCTCGATTTACTCTCTCTTTTCGTTAAAAGCAATGCTCCTTTAGATTTAGAACGCTAGAGGGCAGCACATTATGAAGCACAAGTTCAAGTAGTGTCAAATGTGTCACGACAGGATGCGCTGCCGTATTCTCTCACCGTATAGTCCATAAGGTGGGATATCTGTATGTATAATCAAGGATAGTACCAAGAGCCCTAAGGACAAGGACTACATTTTTAAGTTGGAGAAAATATATTTTTGGATATTGTAGGTAGGTGGTACAATTATTCTAAATACATTGATATTTTCCGTACGAATAATTTGTTGTTAAAATGAAAATAAATGAGTACACTTTTTAATGTATTGAATCGTGTTTCCTATATACAGGGCAGGGTCTCCAGGTCAAAAAATAATTTTTTCACACCAGATGCCTTGAAAATTCCCCACATCCATTTAGTCCTAAATTTCTCCACATTTCCCCACCAATACTAACACAAAATTACCATGCAACAGTCTAAACCTTCAAATACCTGGAATATAAACAAATTTTAAGGCTAGTTTCAAGTTTCAATAACATAATACTAACTAATCTAATATTTTATATAAATAAATTACCTGGTAATTTTGGTTATCAAGGTAGAGCAGCAACACTGAACAACATATATATTACTTTTAAATCTTATGTTTTGAAATGATCGTTAAATAATTTATATTTAGTAACATGTTTAAACTTAAATTTGACTTCTTGATACTTTTTTACAATATTTTTTTTATTTTTCTCCAATAACTCAATGTGTTTTACAATAATACAATATAAAATAAAATCTCTTTGGACAGAAGTTTATTAAAAGGCTCACTTTCAAGGTGTTAAATTACAATGTAACACAAAAGATTCGTACAAGAAAATAAAGTAATTCAAAATACCTACTCTACAGCTAGGAGTATAGATAAATTTTGTTTTATAAGATTATTTTCTCTTTATAAAACTCACTTGAGATCTTTAAATTTAGTTCTTGAATTGATATTATCAAGAAAACAATTACTATTAATTGCCTCTCTATGGATGGTTTGAATATGGTTGATATTAATATCTTATTAACTCGGGGAACAATAGAGAAATAAACTGTCGACAAAGGTTACAATTTAATAATAATAGTTTTAATTGATTGATAGATACAACTTATATTTTGAAATGTTATTAGTTTTACAATTTTATTTGTGATATTAGTAAATCAGAATAAGAAAAAATAATAAGATAAAAGATTTTATTATCTAAGTCTTTAGAGACACAAGAGTCTTTCTCGGGAGGGTAAGTGCCGTCTTTTTCCCAATTATAATGAAACAAATTATTTACACACAATATTAAAATGAATATACATTAGAATTGAAATTAAAAGCAATAATGATAAGAAATTGTTCAGTGTGAATACTGATAGGTCAGGTGTATTGTTATAGGGAAATACTGAAGTTAAATCAGTTTTCCTTTTAAACTTCACAGCAAGTTCTCTATAAAATTGGATATGAATATATAGTTATTAGTTATAGTAGTAACTGGAACAAATAGAGATATTAATCCCTTGGGCGTATTAAGCTTTGATTATGAAATATGGTACTTAATGTAGTTAGAATTGGAAAGTTCTCACCCAGTTAACGGTATCTTCAATTATGGTAACATTTTAGTAATTGTAATAATAAAATTCACTACACTATACTTATTAGGTTTAAAAGGTAACGTAGACAATTACTATTGAAATAACAGTTCAAATTCGGTTTCTTCGGTCCAAAAGTTCACCAGCAAAATTTCTATCAACTGCTCAGTACTGAAGTTGACTCAACAACTCAACTTTGGCTTCTTCTCTTTGCTCCTGACCTTTTCAGGAAATTTATCTTAAGGCCTGGTAAATCAACAGATCTTCTTGGATTTGTGATATGTGTTTGGGAGTTGTGAGGTGTTATTTTGTGGAATAATGTCTTTGTTTGGCTGTATTGGCTTGTTTTGACATATAGTGATGTGACATATTAAAATTAATATGATTTTAAAAGTTAAATTACAGAAAGAAAAAACACTTTATAACTCCTTATTACAAATATTAGCTAATTTCTAAAATGTATACTTCTTATTCTTAACATAAATCCAATTTGGTAACAAAATGCATGGACCAATCACACGCGCGACAGCGTTCGTGGGCGTGTCTTACGTAAGCAATATGTCAGTCGGAAATTAGATTTTGATCAATCTTGGCTGAGGTTTTATATTTCTACTAGCGGTGTATATTTTATATTTCGACCAAAGACATTTGAAATGTAAAAAGGTTGGTTCTTTTCGCAGGTCCTATTGAATTTTCTAATAAGAATGTATATTACTTGTTATCGAAATTATTCTGCCGTGTTCCGTTCGATTTATAGGCCTATCGGTAATCGGTCTAGTTTCTTACTGACTTTTAAAGTAAAACTTCGCCGTATGATTCCGTATTGCGTAAATGTTCTAATTTTCCTGGATGGATGATTTAATTTTGAATAGTTTTGATATAGGAAGTATAGGTGAAAAGGTTTGCTAAGTATTTTTATTTTAATAAAATTGCATTGAAAGACGTGATTTAGTTATGAATATTCGTTGTCTTATAGTGTTGCGCATAGTTGTTGCTAGATGTCGGGCGTGTTGACTTTGGGACGTCGTAAATAAATTAAATTCATTAGTTGATTTTCTATCTCTTTCTTGTTTTAATATGTATTTACAGTTTTGGTTGTTGTACTTATAATTAGGGAAATATTGAATTGTTACACAGTGCACAACGCTTGAAACGCACCTACAACGAAACGACTACGCTTCTTACTCTTGACGCCCCGTTAGCGGTCCCCCAATAATTGACCTAGGCAAAAACAACCAGGCGTACAAAAAACGCTTCCTTGACGATAGCACAACGATACGTGTGCGGACTGCCTTAAGCACTAACATATCAAAACGACCTCTTCAGAGTCAGGTAATGTTATGAATAATTTTACTAATGCAAGACAAAGTTAGACACAAAGGAAATAAAAACAAGTTTCAGTACAATTTTCTGCCAATCGTAATGTAACACTTTCACTTAAGTTTGTCGACGCGTTTCGGAGTTCCTCCATTATCGAGACCTATTTCAATACCTGAGTAATCCTCACACATTACATTCAATTAATCACGAGACACAACAGACGAAGAGCACTCCGCCATTTTTCGTCACCAACTGCCGTGGCAATAGTTTCGCCGTGTGAACAAGTTCTCATTCAATTGGACTGGCCTCAGACATTCACGCAACTGGCCCCGACAATTGTCTCTTCAATTGGCATCGTGTAAACCCGGCTTTAAGGGTCGTAGCAATAACTCATTTTACCTATGGAAATTCGCTAATATTGTGACAGCTGCTTAGAAGTTGTGGGAAATTTTTGGGGAATTGTAGTTTGCATTCCGGGGAATTTTCTTGGGTCTTTTGGGAAAAATCAGCTTTTGACATTTGCAACGCTGCTCAGCTCAGATGGCCAGCAGTACTGGACAAGTTAAAATCCCTCAAATGCCCGGATGACCAGTAGGATTGGCCACACAAATGATCTGCATTAATTTATTTTTAGTAGTTTTATTTTGTCTGGATTGTGCTGAAATCTAGATTCCAAATCTTAAACTAATTAATTCCCGCTTTTTTTCTGGTCTGTGTTGTATCAAATCGTAGCAATGTTCGTTACATTATAACCTTACCAGCAGTAGGGATGGGCTTCATAGGTACTTTAACGAACTAGTTCCAGTCGGTCTAGGTCCTTGAAAGTACCTAGGTACATTTACTAGTTACTTTGTACCTATCGGTACAGGATCTGAGCCAGTGACGTCCAGCACCTGACACTGCATTTGCCGCTAGATCGGTATAAAACAAATATTCCCTTTCAATCTAGTTTGAGCCAAGCGCACAGCACTTTAAAACTTTTTCATTCATAGTTATAACTACAAAAACGTCTACAAGTCCGAATAGAATGTTACGTTATTTATCACAGTACATCTATCACAAAACACACAGCACAAGCACATACAAATTGCAGTAGTCACAGTCTGAGTAACGATGTAGGTTGTAGGTATTAGTACAGACAGTACCGACCCGACTCAACTTGCGATAACTTGTCAATAATTGTCAACTGGGAGCTGGGACCTAGGGATGGGTCGGTACACTCTCAATTACTAAGAAATTGAAGACAAAGGGTCAGGATAGGGTAGGGGTAGGGGGTACCAGCAAGCAACGTGGGAGAGAGAAAGCGTAGGAGGCGCAGTAGCTAAGACTAAGGGCGCTAACCCCCTTCTCTCTACAATATCCTAATGTACCGAGTACCGATGCTTTCTCTCCCCTAACCAGACCAGCCGCACACTCGCACAGTGTTGAGTGTTGTTTGGACCTAGTAACGATCGGTCCTGAAATGTACCGATTTAGGTACATCGGTACTTTTTTGAACTAGTTACTTTGGACTAGTTCCTAGTGTACCGACCCATCCCTAACCAGCAGTTTAGTTTTACATTGCGGTGGTCTAGGCTAGTGTTTTAAAAAATTTTGAAGTAATTTAATAGAACAAAAGTTAATATAATTAGTTTATTATTGCTTTTAAGTGTTAATAAGTACTTGATTCTGTTTTATTTTAAATTACCAAAAATTTTGTTAGATTAGTTGTATACAATGGTTTATTTTATTCATTAAAATATATTGTAACTTTATATTTACAGTTAAACCAAAAACTCAAAAATAATAATATAATATTACCTACTTTTTTGTATGTCAAAATAAAAGAGTCACTAAAAGCCCATGAAATTGTTAACCCTTTCCCTGGTATTCATAATTGATATAACTAATTAACTACTTATTCAATATACATGAACTTTTTACCATATCTTAATATTATATTGGTATATACAAAATTTCTATATTTACTTACCTAATGCAGAACTGAATTTTTTTTAAATCCAAATAAAAAACAAATTGAAAAATAAATTCACTCACAGTTATAACTTTTACAAAAATGTTAGGAGACACTTTATATTTGTTAGGTCTTAAAATTGTCTGTTTTATTTGTGTTCAATTACTACAAAACTACAAATTTTCAATTCAGTCTAGCCATGTTTTACTGACTCTTGGTTTTCAATAGTTGTGCTATGTGCTGCACATGATTATAAACACAGATCTAAAACCGTTAACGCTGGAAGAAATTACAAATCCAATACAACTACTGTAAAATGTTCTCTGAACACGTTTCTGAAGTTAGTTTTAAAATATTCCAACAGATGGCGAAGTTAAACACATTTAAATACAGTGACTAGATAGAGATGTATAAAGTCTCTGTACATTTAAAGTTCTAGTAGGGATTCGGGATTAGTACGGAAAGCCAGGGAGTGGAAAAAATAAATCGCTACGAGTTACTACGGAATACCAGGTAGAGGGTTAAACAAGAAATAAATACCCACTAACAACATTTCAGATTGTATTGAAAAATAGCTGTTGATGCCGCAAGGTCAAGTTGACGGCAGTTCTGACAACAGTATCCTAAGCGGCCAGTCAGGCTGGCCCAGGGCCCTCACATGGCCGGTGCTACCATTGCTATGGCAACGGAGCCTGCAGAGACGAGGGAAAAATTAAAAAGTAGAAATTTTTTAATAATTCATAGAAAGAAAAAAATAATTAAATCACTAGGACTAGATTTATGTGTATCAATGAAATATTACATCAGAGTAATATAAATTAGTTAATTGGATATGCAGTGCATAGCGCACAAATTGTGTCTGGAACTACAACAGCTATGAGTAACAAAACCACCACCAGCTGACGTGAACTTGACAATACAAGCGAGTGCAGAAGCAGAACACTGCCCGCCGGGCCCGCACTCTGCGACTCGGCTTAAGGTCAATGACATTGCTATTTTAGTGTACCCTCCCCCTCACACCATGGCCCGCTTGCACCACTCCACTTCATTCCCACCAGTCACATCTGTGAATCAACAACCATAACTGATGCTTGGTACTGAGTAGTGTGTTTCCGCCGCATGACAGTTTGTGTACGTAATTGTTTTAAACATTTTATAGTTGCTTTATTATATCATTAATCATTATGTCTACAAGTAATAGTAATTTCAAGCACAAATCCGCAAAAACAGAAGTTAAAAGCCATTAAAGATGCAAAAGAAGCTTTGGGCCGGCAGAATATTAGGTGATAGCCATTCTCATTGTGATGATGATGCAAGTGTTAGAAGTGACAGTTTATTTACTTGTAAAACTACTGATGATAGTGTGTCTGTGTCCAGTGAATTAGTGTTTGAAACTGATGACAATATACTCAATACAGGCAAGAATTCCTCTGAAGTGCAGCAGGTAGGACATGTCAATACGGGTAGTATTAACAAAAACGATATTTCAAATGACGAGAGTTCTCACAATGATAAATCAATTTTAGATGTTACCTACCCAGGCACATGGCCGGAAATAATTAGTGATATTAATCGCTAGAATATTGTCTCTCAAAACAATATAACATTTGAAGAAGTATGTAGTTAGGCTAAGACTTTCCCTAAAGACAAAACAGGAAAACGGTTTCCTAACTATCTTTTCAACACTAAATCTATAAACAATCGAGAAAAGTACCCCAGAGACTGGTTAGTTTGGAGCTCTTCAAAACAGTCACTTCACTGCATTGCCTGTATTCTTTCTTCTAATAACCAAAAAAAGAAGCAATTTGCAAACATAGGATTTTCACCGGCTCAATTTCCATGGACATGAAAATAGCAATGGCCGTCGTAAGTCTTATTGTCAATGGAAATCCCTCCAACAATCAATTAATTCAAAAGGTATTGACAGTGGTCTTCAAAAACAAATTTTGAATGAAGCAGAAAACAGGAAAGAAATTTTACAACGGATTTTAGACGTGACACTCTCTCTAGCATCAAGGGGGTTGCTTTTTCAAGGAGATAATGTGGTGGTGGTGCAAATAATTGGGACTTTGGAGTTCATTGGAAAATACGATGAAATCACTAGAGACTACTTGGCTAAGGTCAAAACTCTTCAATTGCAAGAAAAAAACATGATCGGACAAGCCCATTACTTATCTTGGAAGAGTCAAAATGAGTTCATTTCACTTTGTGGTGAAAAAGTTTTAAAATTTATACTTGAAGAAAGGCAAGAAACTATTTATTATGAGCCGATTGTTGATGCGACTCCTGATGTATCACATCAAGGACAAAATGTATTTATTTTGAGATATGTTGCATTCAAAATAAAGACTCTAAGCAATATGAAATAAAAGAAAGGTTTGTGAAATTTGTCAACTGTATTGGAAAAAGTGGAGAAGATATTAGGCCTACTAATGACATTTTAACTGTCTTAGCTGACATCTTAACTGATTTGGCATTTTATTCACCATGTGGAGCTCAATCCTTAAAGAGAATTGGAGTTAATACAGTAAAAATATGCCCCGAAATTATGACCTTCTTTGGAAACTTGGAAACAATGTATTCTTTTTTTGCCCACAGTCCTGCAACATGGGATATTTTGAATTCTGAAGTGCCGCTTTCACTAAAAA
>JAGFPH010011219.1:5343-17606 GCA_018207615.1 Philaenus spumarius
TAATGTTTTTGAATTTGGAGTCAGTGCAAAAAAGCAAAAATTGAAATAATATGGAAAATACGCGAGCTCACGTCTCCCGAAAGTGTGGTAGCCCAGATCTATATCACGTGAGCTCATGGCGTAATTCTAGTCTATTGAAATACCAAGCAAAACAACATCCCACACTTTTAGCCCGTGGCGTGACGGCAACGTGTTTTTACCTTAACTGGGACATTACAATGCATTCGTTAAACATTTTATGTTTGAAGATGGTTGTCAAAAAATACTATAGATTCTTTGAAATAAACTTTGTTATTAATGTAAGCCACGGAGTACATGTGTTGCTTTATCTTACAGAGCAGACAGCTTACTTTCAACTTATACTGTTGTGATTGGTACAAGTGCTCCAATTCATTTCGTAGATCATTTTGCATCGTCCTTCTGAATACAATGAGGGATGTTAAGATTTCACCTTATGGAATTGTCAGCGCAACCCTCAATACATTTGTTCAGGTTGGTATGAGTTAATGTACAATTAGTTTTCAAAAATCTAGCCTTTATGCGACTTTTTTACAATTTCCCTAATCTGTTTGAATTTTAAGGTACATATTTATTACCTTCCAATCAGGACGAATAGCTTAAGAAATTTTAAGACTTAATAGATTTACGTTAAAAATGATTTGCTTCAAGGAAGACAATAAATACTTGTTCGACATACTGCTTCAAAAACAACTGTTTTCAACACATGCATTGAGTTGCTAAAGTAGCTCGTTTTGGTCCTAGGTCCAAAACACGTCAGCTGGAGTCGAGGTTAATTGAACGATAGTAAACGATCGATAAAAAAACAACTGTTGCATTCAGTTGTATACATTTTGTTAGTGTGATGTTTTATTAAGCTTAAAAATAGATCTTATGTTCAAAAAGTTAAAAATGACGATCTTTCAATAGATAGTCTGAAGTATTCTACCTAGCAATCGACCGATAGAAGTATTCAATATGGCAATTGATAGTCCGAAGTATTCGACCTGACAATCGTTACAGTTTAGAGTTAGTGTACATCTAACATGAACAGATGTAATATCTCCAAACTTGGGCAACAGCTGTTTGTTTATAAAAGCAGGAACAAAATGAAAGCTAACTTTTGTAGATAAATAGGTTATAAAATTGTAAAAGGGCCAAAATCTGTTGATTTATTTTATAACGCTATAATTTAAGTTATATGTAGCTTAACTTATGTCCTCCTTAACTGAATGATGCGAGCTTTGTTTATTGTTGTTTACGAAATATTTTGAATAAAAATGTATAGGCGATTTTTTTTGTGTTTGAAGGAATGTTTTTATGTGTTTGTATTATGTGATTGTATTGATGTGTATGTATTTTGTCTATTTAAGCCTGTGTATGTAACAATGTATATGTGTATACAGATGTCTCAAAAGTCTATGAACAGCATATAGTTATATTTTATTTCAATATTAATATTATACTAATTTCCCGATTTGTAACTTCGATTTATAAATAAATAGAGGTACAATGAAATGATTTAATTAATTAATAATACAAATTGAGTACATATGGGAATTATTTCGGGGTTCAATGTTTATAAGTCTTTTTTTCTGCCAGCTTGCTAACGGTGATAACTAGTTGTAACACAATTTCTTTATAAAGTCAATAGCCTACATAACAAATGAACAAAATTCTTAATTACTAACAACAATTATTTCTTTACTTAACCTAATGAACTGTGATTGATTCGTATGTGATGATTGAATGATGATTACAATTTTGAATTTATGCTAAAGTTTTCTACTTAAAATAAGATTGTCCTTTGGTCGATTTTTAGGCTGAGGAAGTTAATGGTGGTATTTGGTGGGAAATTTTGAAGAGGTATGAATTTTGTAATAGAAGGTCTGCAGATCTGATGTGTTGTGATGAATAATTTTATTTGACTCATCCAAATGGCTTGGTGGATGTTATAATTTGATATTCTATATATATTTTTTAATACTACTGTACTTGATATTATTGCTTTTTGCTTCCCAATCTAGGAGATTTATGTTGTATGTTTTAAATTGTCTGCCATTAAATAAATAATCAACTCTTCTCCAACAAAGCTAGTAACAAACCCTCCACAATTAACTACCTTCTTCTTCCTCTCTCTCCAACTATCTTCCTCTTCTTCCTCCTCAACGTTATTATTTCTTCTTTTTCCTTTTACATTATGTTTGCCTACTCTTAAGCCTATATGGTTTTTACAAACATGATGAGATCTTATTAGTAATGTTTCTGAAATGGTATATGAATATAATGGGCTATGTGTTTTCTTTTTTTATGATTATGAGTATCAGGGACTGATGACTAATGAGATGATGTTCCAACTGCTTATGAATAAACCCGAATTTTTGGTATCTTTACAATTGCCCCCTTTTGATTTTAGAAAATGTCTTATTTTTCTGAAATCAAAAGTGAAGATGCCGAAATTCGGAATTTCGTTTGTTCCCTCTTTGTGGTTGTCTATGTGTTGCCATTGTTCCTGTGGTGGTTCCTTGTATAATTTAAGTGTAGTCGTGTGATATATTTCTGGTTTTGTTTTCCCATTACTGTTTATGAGAGTGTACGTGCACTGACCTAGACGATCATTTATTCGGTAAGGTCCGTCATAAAGTTTAAATAACTTGGCTGTGACTCCAGTCAACAAGTTTGAGACATTCTGTAGTTTTATTAATACCAAGTCACCTTCGTTGAATTGGTGTAGCTTGTGTGACTTGTTAATTTTGTTTGCCTGCTTCGTACTGGCTTTATTAATTCTACCGCATGCTATTTTCAATTTTAGTTGTGTGTTGTGTGTTCGTACAAGTTCTGGAAAGTGTTTATGCCAAAATAGTGCGAGTGTTGTGTCTAAGTGAAGTTCTTGAGGTGTGTATCCGGTTGTCGTGTGGTGTAATGTGTTGAAACATTCATTTAGGACAGGTATCATATCGACCCAGTTCTTTTGTTGCGCACTGCAAAAGATTCGCAAACATTTTCCTATTTCCCTGTTGGTCCTCTCTACTTGGTTACTGTAAGGTCGTCGGGTTGGTAAAAATACAGGTTGAATGCCGTTGTCTTTGAGTGTTTTCACCCACCTTGAACTAGTAAACTGTGTACCATGATCGGTTTGTATTCTGAGAGTTCGTCCATATTTAGGAAAGTAATCATTAAAAAGTATGCGTAAAGTTACCTGGGTGGTTGCGCGCTTAATGGTATAAATCTGTACAAATTTGGAGAATGTGTCAATGGTTACGAGTAGGTATTGTAGTCCACGTTTGCCAGTGGGAAGTTTTCGTTTGTCGTGGTCCATCTGTTTTAATTGCTTTCATCTGCCCATAGCAAATTTGATTTGGTTGTTTACATTTTTGGCAGGCATCGCATGTGGCTAGTAACTTGCGTATGTGTCTATTCATGTTCCGGAATATGAAGTCGTCTTGTAATAGTCGCATTCATTTATTGGATCCGAAGTGTGAGTAATATTTATGTGTTTCAGTGATAAATGTATCGATCATGTTATGTGGTATTATAATCTTCCATGTATGATTTGCTTTGAAAAGAGTAAGTCGTTTTGTAATTTGTATTGCAGTGTATGCTGTGCCTGGTGTATGTTGTTTGGATCCTTGAGTATTTGAATGATGGGTCCCAGTTTAATATCATTTCTTTGGTGCTGTCTGAGTTGTTGAAAGTCTCGGATGAGTTTATTATCAATATTGCGTTAAATGTTATGAATGTAAAATGACCTTGGTGTCGTGTCTTTGTTTTCTACAGAGTTGCAAGTCATTCTACTGAGTGCGTCGGCCATAGGATTATCCTTGTCACGACAATGTTCCACTGTTACATTAAATTCTTGATTTGCAAGAATCCATCTTGAAATACGTGAATTAGTTATTCACAACTCTATATAAATGTGAGAGCTTGATGATCTGTTAGTATTGTAACTTGTGAAGCTATGAAGATGGATTCTTGCAATTCAAGAATTTAATGTAACAGTGGAACATTGTCGTGGCAAGGATAATCCTATGGCCGACGCACTCAGTAGAATGACTTGCAACTCTGTAGAAAACAAAGACACGACACCAACGTCATTTTACATTCATAAGATTTAACGCAACATTGATAATAAACTCATCCGAGACTTACAACAACTCAGACAGCACCAAAGAAATGATATTAAACTGGGACCCATCATTCAAATACTCAAGGATCCAAACAACATACACCAGGCACAACATACACAGCAATACAAATTGCAAAACGACTTTTTAGGTCAAACATGATCAAACTTTGCAGAGTAATGGCATGGTTTATTTTTAATATTAATAAATGTTCATACCGATATAAAATCGTACTGGCAAGCAAAATTATACTTTTGTTCCTAAGTAAAAAATATCTAACGAAATTGAAGGCTGCAGGTTACGCGTTTTAGTGTTCGAATAGCGAATGACATTGTGGACTGTGGAGTCTGTATACAGTGCGGCGAGGCGGAGGGTTCAGGGTGACGTCACGTCTCCATGCCAAGCGGCAGGGACCTGCGCGTGACCCCTACCGTGTATTCTAGTATCCGTAATTGATTCTAAATTGAGTTCTATTTCTGTGGTGTATAATCCGCCATGTTTGGGTGTGTCTAATTGTGTTTTATCCGTTACCTTGGTAACAGTTGTATCGCCATTTTTAATATAAGGCGTGTCTTTGTTTATCCTAACCATGGTAACTTCTGAACATGGCTTCGCTTGTAAATGCCGTTGTGTAGGCATGCGTATTTTTCTAAGATTGTGTTTTTTGTTGTCCGACATTACAAAATTTTGAATATTATCTCGTTTATGGTATTATTCTTGCCTAAACGTTGGTGCGCCTATTTTACAGTTATATTTTATTTCAATATTAATATTATACTAATTTCCCGATTTGTAACTTCGATTTATAAATAAATAGAGGTACAATGAAATGATTTAATTAATTAATAATACAAATTGAGTACATAATATGGGTATTATTTCGGGGTTCAATGTTTATATGTCTTTTTTTTCTGCCAGCTTGCTAACGGTTATAACTAGTTGTAACACAATTTCTTTATAAAGTCAATAGCCTACATAAAAAATTAACAAAATTCTTAATTACTAACAACAATTATTTCTTTACTTAACCTAATGAATTATGATTGATTCGTATGTGATGATTGAATGATGATTACAATTTTGAACTTATGCTAAAATTTTCTACTTAAAATAAGATTGTCCTTTGGTCGATTTACAGGCTGAGGAAGTTAATGATGGTATTCGGTGGGTAATTTTGAAGAGGTATGAATTTTGTAATAGAAGGTCTGCAGATCTGATGTGTTGTGATGAATAATTCTATTTGACTCACCCAAATGGCTTGGTGGATAATATAATTTGATATACTATATATATTTTTTAATACTGTACTTGATATTATTTCTTTTTTCTTCCCAATCTAGCAGATTTATGTTGTATGTTTTAAATTGTCTGCCATAAAATAAATAATCAACTCTTCTCCAACAAAGCTAGTAACAAACCCTCCACAATTAACTACCTTCTTCTTCCTCTCTCTCCAACTATCTTCCTCCTCAACGTTGTTATTTCTTCTTTTTCCTTTTGCATTATGTTTGCCTACACTTAAGCCTATATGGTTTTTACAAACATGATAAGATCTTATTACTAATGTTTTTGAAATGGTATATGAATATAATGGGATATGTGTTTTCTTTTTTTATGATTATGAGTATGAGCCACTGATGACTAATGAGACTATCCCTGATATAATTAATGTACCAACTTCTAATGAATAAACACGAATTTTTGGTATCTTTACAGGCACAATATTGTTGTAACCATTGCAGATTACGCGATAAAACTTGGTAAAATTAAATTTTTTAAGAAATTCTAATATTTTTATGACCTTAAGGCGGCCCACAGGGAGTCGGAGGAAAATCTTAAATCGGAGCATAGGTCGAGTTGTACATCAAATTAAAGGTCTATTTTAGGAGATCACAATGCCGCAAATCAGACATCAAAGTGTTTCACCCAACTCTAAATAGCGGCCGTTTAAAGTTACAATATTTGGGGACTTTGAAAATGACTTAATTTTAATTATTGGTATTTGCTTTTAAAGCAAAACTCCGACAATCCACACTAGAAATACCTTCTGAGATGCTACAGAGCGTTATGAATGGCTACTACAATCGCCTAGCTCACTGTCAAAATGCAGAAGGAAACAGTTTGAGCATTTATTGTAAAAAAAAAGGTAAGCTGTTACGAAAGTTTATTGGTAATTGTTATTTTTAACATGTGTTGAAAATGTATAATTTGAAATAAACATTTTTCCTCGTCCTCCTCGTAGACCGTTCTCACTGAAGGTGATAAGTCACTCACTATCCACAGGAACTGGTCCTACTGCTAGTGTGGACTGTCGGAGTTTTGCTTTTAAATCTTATGCCAATAAGTAAAACTAAACCATTTAAAAATGCCCAATATTGTAACTTTAAACGGTCACCATTTTGTGTAGGGTAACCCTTTTTATGTCTGATTTGCGACATTGTGTTCTCCTAAGGTAGACCTTTAATTTGATGTATAATTCGACCTATGCTCCTATTTAAGATTTTTCTCCGACTCCCTGTGGGCCGTCCCCCTATGGTGATAAAAAAATTTGAATTGCTTCAAAAATTAGATTTTTTGGTATAGAAACGATGTACAAAGTTCTGTTGCACCAAAGGTTACAAAAATATAACGCCATTCACATTCTTTTGAGACAATTTGTATATATATTTTGAGACACCCTCTTTTCGTGTGCGAGAGGGTGTGTGAATGTATGTTTTCGTGTATATGTGAATAGATGTATCGATATTAAAACTTTGTTATGTAGTTTATTCTTTAAAATATGTATTTCCCTTCTGTTGGAAAATAAAACAGAAGGGAAATAGTTTGCCACTATGAAGCTGCAGTTAAAGAATTTTATTTAAAATCTACTAGGTTATGTTTGATTTTAAAATATTTATGAAAACCAGTTAGCTAATTTCAATTTTTTTTCTATTTAACTTACTCACTTTTTTAAACACGTTTTATAACGTTGAGGTAGTTTAATTGTTTCCCTATATTATTTCTTTTTATAAATACAAACCAGTAAATATAAACCAGTAAACTGGATTTTTTCAGAACTTAGTTCAATACATAGAGGGGTTTCTTTGCAAAATCATGTAATTCAAAATTTGACATAAATTACAATTTCGTACCATAAATTAGATTTGTAACATTGGTACAATGTATGCAAAACAACAGATTCTCAAAATACAGCTGACAAAACATCTGTTCTCAGGTTTGCTACCTCTGCAAAACCACTTTTGTCACTGACATGTGTTGATTTGCCTGAAAAAGTTTTAACTATTCTTTAATACTGTTAAAAAAAATAATATCAACTTTTAAATAACCCTATTGTTATATTTCAGTTATTTCATGTTGGATAATCTGCAAAATAAATTATTTTTATTCTGAACATATTTTGTTTACAAAACTGACTTTTCAGACAAAACCACATTAGTCATGACAGCTTATTTTAGTATAATTTTCAAAAACAGTCTAATTTTGTATATTATCATTACTAGATCGTAGTGACAACATATAAAAGTAACACACCAAGAAACCCCAGATAAATATTTTCTAAAGTATCAAATTAAAACTGTTTTGTTAAGCTCCTGAAAAATTACCAACTATGGCAAAGTGGTTTTGCAAAGAGGCCTTCCTTGAAGCCACGTTATGCAAATTTTAAAAACAACTCGTCCAAATTGCTATTGTGCCGGAAAATCATTTCCTTAAACTGCGTTCATTTAAGTTAATATTAATTACATAACATTAGCGTTTGCTTGATTTTTCAGACTGTAAAAGCTTCGTATTCATTCTTGAATCTTCTGATCGTCCTGAGCACAGACCAGACTGCATAAGTTGACTGCTACGTTCTGGTTTATAATTGATGTAGAGGTCAACACACAGATCTGATGTAGTATTTATTCTATTGTATAGTTAACCACTTGTGTGGTCAGAATAGTATAGAAACAGTTATAACTCAGACATTGTCTATTTACTAGTATTAGTTTAAAACATGGCCACCACATTATGCACATTCACACAAATTTACACAAATAGTGTACCACTGCAGAATTTATGTTAATAAAGACAATCTTCTTTTATTGTGTTGCAAAAGGCAAAACCACCGAGAAGTAATTTCACTAAACCTAATGTGAGGTCCTAAAGTTTTTATTTTTGGGATTAACTAAGGTTAACTAAGGTAAAAAATATTTTTTATTTTCTTTACTGTTTTTTATATATATATATATATATATTATATATAGTAATTATATATATATATAAATACCTTAGTAAATTTACGCAAAACAGCCCCACCCGGAGACCAGATATCTAGTCATATCCCGTCAGCTTGGAAGCGAACCAACCACCGTTTGCTTTACTTCCACCCCCCTACCCTCAAACCACAGATATGATTAGATATCTGGTCTTCCTAGCCTAGATTCGAACTCGGCATCTTGTGATCAGAAAGACGCTTCGTTACCACTAGACTACGGCTTCATGAAATAAAAATGACAAATTAACAAAACTTCAGTTACTTTACTATCGGTATAAATATTCCGTGTAAAGTAAAAGATAGTTTGTCAGCACCATCTAGGAGCGGTTATAGGAAGTTTGCTTGGTTGCTCTTAAGTTTTAATCTGTCTAATTTGTATGTGTGAGAGGTTTATAATAATAACTTAGATCAGTTCTTATTAAGTTAAGTAATTAATTTAAAGCAATATTCTAAACTTTTAATACAAAATACTGACAAATGAAAGACTAGAACATGTTTTAAAAAATTGGGGAAATCACACCATATAAATTGTCAATTGAAAGCAAGCACTAGCCAAGCAAGTCCTGCTTTCTGGTGGCATTTGTTAAAACTAGGTGTAGACCTGATGGTTTACATACCTGCAATGGAACTCTAAAGTACCTCCATGGCTCAACTTGTAGATAAAGCCACTGTTACCTTTTATAAAGGCAGTTAAATTGGGTGGTACTTAAAAGTACCGTCGGGCAACAAAGGGTTAAACTACATTTTCAATACTTTACTTAACTTTTTTATGAACTATCCTACCAGTAACCTTTACTGTCCGATTTCTTTGACAAGTATTTCAGTTTATTACGGTATGATTTGATTGTTTACACTTGATTTATTTTTTTAAGAATGTTTGCTATTAAGGGATAGTGTTACGAGTGAAGCTTGTAAAATAGTAGATCATGGTTATGTAGAATCAATCTTAAAATATGGGTTAACTAGCTGACACGTGCGAATATTTTGTTAGTTGGGAATACTTATCTGATTTAATACAATTAAATAAATTACGTTTATTTTTTGTACGTTAGTTTAATTTGATTGATTGTGTGATATTGCTGAAAAAACACAAACTCTTGGAAAAGACCTTACGCAAGACGATGTATTAATATTTTTGGAGAGCAAATAATGACACTCGGTAATAGCTACGGCTACAATATTAAGGATTCGTTGGAAAAGGTTCTTCCAATTTCTCGTCAAACCAACATCATAATTAATACTATACCCAGCCCCTCTAATACATTGTTGAAAGGACATTTAGTGAATAAGGCAAATCAAATTATCCATGAACACATTAATTTTAGCAAAAATAAAAATGTTCGTAACATTTGAGTCAACTTTATAAATGATAGAGTTTCATCATCCCACTTTACAAAGGATGGCCATTTGAACAAACATGGTAAATCAATGGTATGCTATGCCATGGTTTACCTCATGGTTGACTAAATTGATACAAAATAATAAATTTTTGAAAAAAATAAACCAACTTCAAAAAAAACAAAAGGAAAAAAATGCTGAAAGTAAAAAATAATTAGTATATTGAGCAAACGTAATTTATTCAAAGCCAATACAAACAAATTTTTGAAGTCGGCGCCAAATTTATTATTAATTCATTTAAATAAATCAACTTTACAAGAAATTATAATGATTGGAGTTGTAAACATAACTCCAAAGTATAATCTATGCTGGGTTTGTTGAAGTATTACCGATTATGAGTGAAATTAGCTTTTACATTATATGTTACTCACGTACGTATACATGCATGTACGGACGTAAACTCACTTTTATATTAGTTGATTAAATGCGTGACACAACTCTGGATTCATTTTATTCATGTAAATGTAGGCCTAAATGAATTTACGACGTTGTGAGCATTTATGTAATGTATTTATACCTAGTTGACTCTAATTTTCAACAAAAATATTTGCTAAATCATACAAATTTGAATAAACTGGCTTTTTAAGAAATATTTTATTAATAACCGACCCGACAGACATTCTGTCTAAATTTTAATAAATTTGGTTTTGATTGTTTTGTGAATTTGTGATAAGCTGTTGGAAAATGGTAAAAAAGAGAACAAAACGCATTTCTGAGTGATCATTGTATCTTTTAACGATTGAAGAAATGGATATGAAATTTGAGGAGTAGTAGATTCAGAAGAACTAAAATATTGTTAAATTCTAGGTAAATTTGGCACCGACTTCAAAAATTTGTTTGTATCGGCTTTCAATAAATTACGTTTGCTCAATATACTAATTATTTTTTACTTTTTAGTTTCAGCATTTTTTCTTTTTGTTTTTTGAAGTTGGTTTATTTTTTTCAAACATTTTTTATTTTTTTTATTTTTAGAGCGATGTGCAGATTAAAGAAAAATTTTTATTTCCTAAAACGAGTTTATAAATTTGTATTTACTGTATAATGCGATTTAAATAGTATGTTTTTTTAAAAAAAATGTTTTAATTTTATTCAAAAAGTTATAAAAAAAAACAGCTAAAAAGATATAAAGACAGGTGTAAAAATGTTTCACTTACTTACCTGAACTAAGTCTTTTACGACATTTATACAATTTTTTACTTATTTACATGAAGGATGCCGGGTATGACAGAAAAACAAGTTTCCTTTATTTACCTGACCGAAGACGAGTACAACAGCAATACAAAATTTGGTATGACAAAAATATAAACATCAGTTCCTTATTTACGTGACCGAAGCCGGGAATGACAGCTGTAATAAGTTTTCCTTATTTAACTGACCGAAGTCGGACATGACAGCTATAAAAACGTTTTACTTATTTACCTGAACTAAGCCTGGTACGACAGCTAAAAAGAAAAGTGTTTCTTATTTACCTGACCGAATCCTAGTACGGCAGCTATAAAAAAGATTCATTTATTTACCTAAACTAAGTATGGTACGACATCTATAAATTATTTAACTTATGTATGTCAAATATAACCATCTGTTCCTTATTTACACGACCGAAGCCGGGAACGACAGCTGTAATAAGTTTTCCTTATTTACCTGACCGAAAACGGGTACAGCAGCTATAAAAAAAATTGGTATGACAAATATAAATATCTGTTCCTTATTTACATGACCGAAGCCGGATACGACAGATATAATAACTTTCCCTATTTACCTGACTGAAGCCGGGCACAACAGCTTTAAAAAGTTATACTTATTTACCTGAACTAGCCTGGAACGACAGCTAAAAAAATGTGTTCCTTGCTAACCTGACCGAATCCTGGTACGACAGCTATAAAAAAGTTTCACTTATTTACCTGAACGAAGCCGAGTACGACAGCTGTAACAAGTTTTCCTTATTTACCTGACCGAAGTCGGGTACGACTGTTATAATTTTGTTTACTTATTTACATGAACTAAGCTGGTACGACAGCTATAACCCAGTAATATATTACACTAGAGAAAAATTGAATGGATTCTTGTCGCGAGATATTTGTGACGATTCGTGACTTGAGATTTCATTTAGATACCAACGCAAAAAAATGTCAATGGGTCAACATAAGTTTTAACTTCAAAAAGATTCATCGAAATCGGTTCATTAATTCCGGAATATCGCTGGACAATCATAATAATTCGACCACGCAGCCGGAACCGCTGACGTGAGTTGAGCAAATTTCCAAAATTAAGTTTATAGGGCCATGTTTTAGGGTTTCAAACAACAATTTTGGAAATAGGTCTATTCACGACGGTGCTGAATAGCTGCAAAATGCTTCGCACGCCATTCCGCATATTGGTTGTATCTTCAATACACAATACATTGCGTGCTTCGCAAGCCATTCCGCATATTGGGAGTATCTTCAATACACAATGCATTGCATGCTTCGCAAGCCATTCCGCATATTGGG
>JAGFPH010011220.1:0-26892 GCA_018207615.1 Philaenus spumarius
AGGGTCACCTCGTGCAGGATGCAACTCTTCATTGCATAGGCCCAACTCTTCAGTCGAATGAGCCAACTCCAACGGTCTTGAGTGCAGATACACCCCTGAGGGCAAGGGAATGAGTGTCACGTCCCTTGTGACGCTCACCTCCTCAACCTCTCGACAACCAAGTTAAATAACTTGATCCCGCCGCAGCGGCCCCAGAGTAGGTTAGTATTTACCCCAATTGAAATACATATTAACTACCTAATTAATAAATTTAGCACCAGCTATATAATTAAAATTACAGATATAAATAGATTTACAGTAATCCTTTTCTTCCAAAAATATCAAGCGCCCGTGAATTACACAAACCTCATTCCAACCGTGCGTTTGTTTACTGTTTTAATTAAAAATTAAATTATTTTATTAATTCACATCTAAATTTCCAAGCAACCTTCTCGAATTTACCTAATCTTTTATTTATTTATTATTATTTTTGCTGTTGACAAATTTACAATTCATATAACAAGAGTCAAAAACAAAATGTAAAATTATTAAATTCTTACATACTACTTACAATTTAAAATTTCATACGAAACAATTTAATACATTTAAAGTTAAATAATCAACATTTATAACAAACCTTTATGATGTCATTCAATTTACAAACACATAATAATTACAAAATACAAAATAACTCTTCCACCGAGTAAAAGGAATTGGCCACCAAAAGTTGTCGAAAACTTCCCTTAAAGGCTTTTTGGTCTTGAAAATTTGTTTTTTTTAAGATTCACGTTTCTTTGGTATCCAAGTCAACGTAATATAATTAAGCTTAATTACTTACTTTATTTCCGTCTCGTGACTTTCTTCTCTTTTTTGTATGACGCGTTTCGGAGATTTACTCCATCATCAGACACTTATCACTCTTGCGAGGTCGTCAAACATTATACAAAAAACACATAAACTGAGTACATATTAAAAAACTTTTTGTGCGTGGGATGCATCTTGTATGATAAACCACCTTATTAAATAAAAAAACAGAATAAAATCAGTAAATCTTTAAAACCTGGTGAAAAAACCACCTATATAGCCTGTGAGTACGGAAACATACTACCGAATATAGTTTCAAAAAATTTCAGAAAGTTAAACATTCCTACAGCTTTTTGAACCAACAACATCCAAAACTTCTCAGTCAAAAACCAACTGCATCCCACGTACAAAAAGTTTTTAATATGTACTCAGTGTTTGTTTTTTTTTTTTTTTTGTGTGTAATGTTTGACAACCTCGCAAGAGTGATAATAAGTGTCTGATGATGGCGTAAATCTCTGAAACACGTCATACAAAAAAGAGAAGAAATTATTGTTATGGAAATAAAGTAAGTAATTAAGCTTAATTTTATTTTTTGTGGGAGTTTATTAACAAGCGCAACTCCTGCTTGAGAAGGCAGTTTTTTAAACCTTTCAAGTCTGTGCTGCCTTTCCCGTAAGTCATCTACCTGCCTGGTATTTTGGTTATGTATATATTTACTTAATATTGGAATAGATTTAAATTTTAAACAACAAATAGTTTGGAAGATATACAAACAGGAGAGTGTGAGTATTCCAGCTGTTGCAGTCCTCCCACAAGCCTAACAGCTTTTTTCTGCATTATAAATTTCTCCCATTTGTTAAAAGTTCAAATTCCTCTCGATTTAAACTGTTTGCACATATTTTTAATAGCTTAAGTGCAATAACAGTACCAGATAGGAAGTTCAAATTAGGCATTGAAAATGGCCAAAAAATGACTATAACCCTCTTTCAGTGAAAGACATTTTTCCCAATGAGCATACCAAGAAATGCCAGGTACAGCACCATAATATGTTGTATAATTAAGAGCCAAGCATAACTGGCAACTTTTAAAAAACTGTTTAAAAGAACTATCATATAGCCTAGCTACGTCATTTGTTAGTAAATCATCTTACTTTTTCTATTTGTTCATAAAAATACTCTGTAAATTATTTTAAAAAACTTACTATTATAACACGTAGAGAAATATTATTTAGTAAAAATGTTGACTTTCATAAAATTTTGTGATTAATTTTCCTGTTTGATATAAAATTTGAACTGTAAAACAAACCTCACTCAGTAAATGGCTGATTTCACACTTGGCGACACGACACCAACTCGGCACCGACACGATATCGACCCGATACAGCAATAATACCGATATCGTCACGATATCGGCAGACGTCTTTCACATTCACCGACTCGACGCCGATACCGACACGACCAATTGTACAAGCTATCGTGTAGATTGACCCAAAAAATACATAGGACAAACAAGGATGTTCAACAAAAGTTTAAGGAACATAATCCGTCTGCCAACAAATTACATAGCTAATAAAACAAGTAAATGTGTGCTGTCGTGGAACCCCCTTCAGGAACGAAGTTCATCACTCCTTTTCTTCAATTCTTTTACCAGCCTTAACGGCAACACACACACATAATTTTAATCTTTCAATTGCCGTTTATTATTATATTGTTATTTGCTGTTTCCATACGTTTAATGTTATTATAATAAAGGTGTAGAATTAATTATAACATCAAAGCTAAGATGGTAAACACAGTTAAATGTCCATTAATTGTAAATACATTCAATAAACATAAAATGTTGGTTCACTGTCTAGGCCTAACCTAAAATTATTGTGTGTTTGTTTTAATTTATTTTACCTATTTTAACGGCAAAATATATACAATGATTTAAGGTTAGGCCTAGACTTAAAATTACTTTCTAGGCCTAACCTTGCATAAATACTGATAAAATTTATGGGCCTATAAAAATTATTTTCCGATATCTTTATTCGGTGAAAAATTGTTTGTTCATGTCTTCAGCAAAAAAACAAGTCTTACTTTCCACAAGTTCAATTAATGTCACAACTTCATATTTAAAAAGAGACATATATACATTTATTATTTATCTAACAGAAAAAATATTTAACGAGGCCAAATTATTATTGATTGATTACCATAGCAACCAGTAAACAAACTGAGACGATATCGTACCGATAAAGAAGGGAGACCAGCAGCTCACCGACATGTCGGCGCCTGTAACGACACTACACCGATATGTCGGTGAGTGTGAAAGCTACTCTTAAGTTTAAGTTAGTTTTCATGACCGACTACATCGTTCCGATATCGTGTCGGTGGGGAGTCGGTGTCGTGTCGGCAAGTGTGAAATCAGCCAATAGTGTATTCATTCAAAGAACTATAGTTTTGTATTTACACACACGAAAATTGATGTTTACTTATGTACCCGTGTTAGAAGTTACGCTTCTTTGGTGTGATTGAATAAATCAGATTTATTGTAGAAAAATGTATACTGTCAATAAATTACATATAAAAGTTGGATGCAAAAGAGGCACCATCACATCAATATTTTGAAGTAAAACCATTTAACCATTGCGTGAATAAAAATTAAATTATAAACAGCAGGAATTAATTAAATATTTATAGTACCACTGATTAATAAAAGTTAAGCTCCTCAATAGATTTCCTGTCAAGTATGTAAGTAATACCATTGTATTTGGATAACCTAATATTATTTATTATTCATGATCTATGGTAATACCACTGTTTTTTTTTTGTTTGTTTTTTTTACATTTTAGGTGCAATAAAACATTTGTTTAGTAACAACATTAAACAAAACATCTCCTCTAACATTATTTAAAAAATATCTTGAAAACTACATATCTTAACATTAAATGAAGACTTTTCAAACATTTTTTGAATAAATTTCCAAATTTCAAAAGACAGACAAACGAGTGATCCTTTAAGTGTTCCTTTTTTTCTTAAATGTTCAAACCCGGAAAAGTGGATAATTTCATACGGGATTCGGGGGATTGGAATAGCTTTCTTGTCTTACTGGCAGTACAATTGTATATAACATTTTTTAGATAATTTATCTTAAAGAAAATTTATATAAAAGAAGTTAATAAAAATTGAATATAACTTATTCAATAAATGTTTGAAAACCAAAAAAATTTGGATAGTAATATTCTTAATAAATAAAAGAAACAAGATCTGTGCCAATTTTGATCAACTTAACTGAATGTGCATTGTTTCAAGAAGTTATTGTTTGCCATTTACTATTTTTATTAGAAGGAGTAAATATTATTACTGTAGATGTTATTTATTATATTCTCAGTAAAAGACATACCGTAACCTAAAATCTATCCTGATAACATCAGTTCTTTGACAGAACGACCAGCAAATTTCCTTCTATTGCTGCAGAACCGAGGAATGTACAAAGTCCTTCGGATGTTGAAAGTGGGGATTAGCATAACACTGTAGCAGTAGTGGGAGATGTAGCTGGCACTGATTCTTGGGCATGCCATTATTATTTCATAACATGCCAAAAGAAGAATAACTTCTTCAAAAACAAAGTTTTTATGCTATTTTTCAAAATAGGCTATTGTAAATTTCAATGTTCGCTTGCATCACCAAAAGCTATGATGTAGGCTGATGTCCACATTAGATGAATCGTCGCTAGGCCTATGTTGTAAATAAAACTGTCTAAACCACAAAATTAGAAAAAAAATGTATTATTGCCTATTCGGTGAGCATCAGCTGAAACCTTTATTTTAGGAAAGTAACAAGTGTCAGGTTTGATGCCTCACCCCAGTTTGTTATCAACCCCCTAAAAAAGATAATTCTAATAAAAACAAAATACCTTTGTAACACACTTTAATTGCCAAACAAATTGAATATAAAAGCAAAAACATAAATAATTCTACAATGCTACGAAGATATCAATATTTCAAAATCTTTAAGGAGTACGCCCTGACTGTTCATTAAACACATTATATAAAAGTCTTACCAGAGCCAACATGGATTGTTGGAGCTTTTTATTCGGACATGTTGCTAAACACTAAACTAAACCAACTTGAAACAATTCAGAATCAAGCAATAAGAACTGCACTAGGAGCTTTCAAAACAACCCCTGTAATAGTCCTACAGGAAGAAGCAACTCTTTCTTATTCCATTAAAATATGGAAGTTATGCCTGTTTGACAAATTAATCAACTGACCAAAACCATCTTAGTCACCAAAAACTTGTTAAACTTGGGAGAAAAAACTGCCCATATAAGACATGAATTTGTTTTACAAATGTATGGTAAATTGGAACTTATTCCAAATCCATGTCATCCAATTAATTCAAAACTCTTTCTCAAAACTACTATAGGCCTACCTAAAATATTAAACTTAATTTGCAACCCAACTCCAACTGTAGGCTTGGCATTATCTATTAAAATACAATTTTGAAATCAATTCCTTACAGTTATGACATTCTGTCTTTCACAGATTGTTTTGCAGGAAAAGTTATAAAACGCCTTTCTTTTTTAATAACCCTGGATTTCCAAAGCCTTAGATCTTTTAGCATTATAATTTTTATTGAAAGTATTTCAATGGCATTTTTTTAGACTTTAGTTTCATTTCATTTACTGTTTTCACTGTGGTTGATGCTAACATTTCACACATGTCATGTAATTTCAATATACTTAAAAACTATACAGATACAAATACACATTTTAAATTTGAACAGCAAAAACAAAAATTATAAACTATTTAACAATGAATAAATATTTACATTATAATAACAAAAGTACAACAAGCAAATATTAAATCATGTAGGCGTAACTTATCACAATTAACTTTTTAAAATCAGACTGTAAAAACATAAAAACAATAAAATAACTCCGGCATAAAGTTGTAAAAGTTGACCATTTCTTGCTCGTATACTAATAGCAGTCACTGCACACTGTACAAGATATCAAGTTAAGCAGGACATATTATGCTAGAAGAAGTCTCTGTAATGACAGTGTGCTAGTTTGTTAACTTTATTGCTGTCGTGAATCAAGATTACGTTAATAAATAGTAGGCCTACAGTAGGCTACATAGATAGGCTACTGTTTTGGGCATTCAATATAAATGGACTTTTCCATCTGTGTTATTAACTATTGCAGGCTATATTTTTATGTTTATAATTTGAACTGTTACAAAAACACATGTGTACAATTAATTTTATGAGTAGGCTATCGTCCAAGTAAAAGTCAAGCTGAAAATAGTTAATGTTCTAGGCTAGGCCTAACTAATCTAGCTGAAAAGCGTTAAAATAAATAAAAAGCATTCAAAAGAGTAAATATTCAAACAATACACCCTGTCTATGTGTCTACTGTAACATTTATTCTGTTAAACAATAATTCTAAAAATACGACAGGTAGATTTCATGCTCTTGAATTTTAAAGCTGTAATTAGCAATTTCCTCATAAACCATCTATTGTACAAGATGTCTTTTACAGGCCTAAATAGCCTAGGTTATGTTTATATACAATGGAAATTATTATATTTAGGCCTATTACTGATGAGCTTTGAAGTTTGAAGGATTATGGTTAAAACAGTGTTGAAAATTATTATTTTTGAACACAAACTGGATGAAGATAAGGCCCCCCTTTCCCATAATCTTGTCACATATTGATTTTATACCCAAATTTGTGTGAAATTGTGATTAAATTTTAAATAATTCTATGGGCCTAGTTTGTGAATGATTTTACTATTTTTCTAGTAAAAATGAAGTACAGCATCTTAACATGTTATCATAGAAGTAAATATAAACATGTAAAATTTTAAGTAATCCAATTATTACAGACACTAGTCAAGATAATTAGCCTATTTAGGCCCTAGCATAGGCTAGGCTATTTTAATAAGTTATGATCAATTAAATATTTAATTCAAAACCAAAATTATTTATAGGCCTATTTACCAAGAAAATATTTATTTCAAAAAATGTTGTAAATAAAGAAATGTAGTATCTTAATTTTTGTAAAATAGCTTATACTTACCTTGGTCAAATTAATTTCTTGTAGCACATTTTGTATGCAATGTTCTAGGCTAGTGTAATGTTCAAAGTTTGGTATTACTATTACAATACTATGTTTGACCTCGGATTTCTAAAGTTATACCACCAGTTTTAGCTCATTTAACTCTTCTTATTATTATTTTCTTATTATTTTTCGTAAGTTGAATTCCGAGTCAGTAAACCTAAAAGTTTTAAGAATCAAATGTATTTAAAAATTAATAAGTTGACGCCTTTGTTGGTAAAAGGACACACTGCCATCTGAATCTCGTATACACTGTTGTTGCTTGAGCAATCCATTTCTTTGTATCATGGTAACACATTAATTAATTCATTAGTTTTATAATAACGAGACATTTTGTTTCAGAAAAGTAATGTACATTCTAGTGAATTTTTACAAGTTAAAGTAGTTTTCTATAAATAAAAAGCAAAAACAAATTTATATAATAAAAAAAAAAACATTTAGTTATTTTATTGTAAGGTTTTGATGAAATAAATAATAACAAAATATTAATTTACTTTTTACCATGGTAAACAATTTTCAAAAATATTATTTGTAACACAAAAATTTACTATTATATTTATTTTAGTATGTATCTTCTTTTGTAATAACCAATCTTTAAAAATTTAGCAAGCAATATGTTTTTATTAAAATTATTGTATTAAGTACATGGAAATAGGCTCGTTTCTGCAATTACCAAATACTGTATTTTTATTTTATCACTTTTCTAAGGTATCTTTTTTATTAGTCTTATATTATAATTTATACGAATGTATGATTGTATATTACTACTAGAGACAATGCAATTAGTTTATCAAATAAAACAGATTCTCTTCTGATGGATTAATAACAAAATGACTGCTGTCAGCTAGCAGCTGATTTCTTTCAACATTGATATTGTTTACATTTTGACGTCAAGACTTAACGCACTAATTTTATTTAAATGTTATTAAAATAACATAATGTCTATTTACTTAATTTAGTTTTAGTAAAATTTGTGAAAATGCTGTTTATTTTATCACTATCGTAAATATTTATGAAGAAATAAATGTTACGATTATTTAGACCGCTATAGGCCTAAATATTACACTAATTACTGTCTTATTTCATTTTGTTACTTTACACTGGAATAACGAATTTTGAAAAAGTTATATGGTTAATATATATTGAAAGTTCTAGCATAATTTGTATACATTTAAAAGCTATAACATTTAATGCTGGCTTTGAACAAATGCATGGTAATTTTAAAGGTTGATGCTGTCATGTTAGGTTAGGTAGATCTAATAATTCAGTAGTGGTTTTATAAAGATCAGCTTAATTTTGTTTGAAGCAAACCCAAATAAATATTTGCTGATCTTGTAAAATGTAAGCAAAGAGGACGGGGTAATTTAACAATATAAACAGGTGTTCTTGTCCCTTTCCTAAATGGAGTTTACTGGATTTACAATGTTTCCTCCAACCATGTTTAAAAGTGCATATAATTGCTTTTCTTAAGTACATCAAAAAACCTTTTACTGAGGCATCAGATGGTGAAACTCACTGTAAATTGATCATCACTATTTATACTGTGCACCTATATTCTTCTTGAGCGGTGAGCAGCTACACAAACTTCTTCCTCATCTAAAAGTCTCCAATCTATTCCGCAATGATGTGAACTGGTGTGAATTTGTCACATCACGTCAGCGTAGTGTGAATGCAGCCATTGTATTTGGATAACCTAATAGAACTCCGATTGTTACGAAATAGAATGAGTTGAGTAGAATGTTCAAAATAGCAGAATTGTATTAGCCAGCAACATTATGAAATATTACTGTAAAATAGAATAGATAGTTAGCAATTAGGAATGATGGAAATCGCATTGAGTTGCGTTTTTAAGTAGGCTAACATAATTGTAAGAAAGAAACTGGTAAAACTGAGAGGGGGAACAGAGGTTTTAAATAGACAGAACACATTAGAAGGAGGGTCTTTTTGGAAAGGTTCTTGGGTGGAAGAGAGGTCTCGGGAGACCGGAGGCTTCGGGGTGTAGACACCGAGGTGGGCGTCAAGGAGAGCCACCAGGACAGAGTAAAGGTGAGGACACAGTTTGTGAATTAAAAGGATAATTGTTTTATGTAAATTATGGATATAGAGTCAGTTTCTGTGGGTTAATCTATTGGGAGTGTTACATTTATATTTAAAAGAATTCATATTTGGGGAGTAGAAATTTTGCACTCAGTTTTGCCCGTAGTGTAAATGATTTAGACTAAGGTTGATTTTAGTTTTCACACAGTGTAGAATCAAATGTAATATAGTAGATCTTCAGAATAAAATATATATGTTTATGTATCTTTATATGTATGATATATCCTTGTACCCTCTCACTTAAAGTTAAGCCAAGCGAGTAGTCCACTCTGAGATAAATAGCGAATAGCCCATTCGTAATACCGATCCAATGCAATATTTTGTTCCACTGGAAATTCGACTTTTTTGGCGCTATCTATTGGGGAAACGAAGGAAGCTGGTTGGAAACACCAATGCTTACAATGCTTTCTCCCTAGCGCTACCTCATGATCTATGATGCAGCTTAACAGTTAAAAATTGGATAGAAAAGTAACATTTGTTTAAAGCTGTTATTGAACTTTGGCCTAGGTTGAATAGATAAGCAAGGGCAATTTTTACAAGAAAATAGGTTTTCAGAATGTAAGGAGGGTGAAAAAGATTATAATCTTTTATTAATGTAGTGTTTGATTTAATGAGTGATGGTGAAATTCTTACCTAAATATTTTCTAGATCTCGATTCTAATATTATTTGCAACTAGGCTTTTTTTTAAATCTGATGTAAATATAGGATAAATGAAGACTTTGAGTCATTTAAGATTTTAAAGAAGTTAATATATCAATACTGGTAATCAAAATTAAAAAAAAAAAAAAATTAGCCTCGCATTAGTGTAGATTGGCTAACCTACTAGTCCGTCGCAAAAATATTTGATAACTTGAATATTTAATAATTCGAGTAAGCAGTTGAACCAGTATCATGAGTTGAGCGAATTTAAAAAATTAAGTTTATATGTTTTAAGGTTCCAACCATTTGGAAAATTGGTCTACTCAGGAAGGCTGCCTGTATAACGCTACTCATTAAACATAATAATTCAAAATTACAGTTTAACAAGTTTTACCTTTAATGGCAGTTTATTTTTTATAGTTTAGCAAATTAGATTGGTTAGATACATCAGCTATTAATACAATTTGTAGTAAATTCAGTATTCTCGGGGTCTGGTATTCGATTTTTGACATGAACGGACTTTTATCATAAATAGGCATATTTTGAATTTACAGATATAAAATTTTAAGTAGCCTAAGCAGTTATGGCGTCTATTTTTTGGCTATTGGAAGTTAATTAAGTATTTAGATTGATGTTACAGGTAGTTCATTAATAGTTTAAAAGTTAATATAGTAGACTATACCACGTTCTACTCTTTATTTTCACTGATTAAAATACACACTTGGTTGGTTAAATCACATTTTAAATAAGAAAAACTTTCTTTTGAAGAAATTTGGCGTCATGTTGCTTGGTCTCTCCAAACTCATTCACTCGTTCACTTTTGAAAATGTCCGCTTCAATTCTTTTTCTTACGTACGCATATCAGTTGACATCATCATCGCTTCACTTTCCTATTGGCTAGTCGCGGTGCCTTCTGGTTACGTATTTGTTTACTTGATTTCAATTGCTGTACTGAGTCGGAAATTGCCATGATTTAAATTTGACATGAGTTTTGTTTACTTATCGCATTTTTGGTATTTGCGGATTAGCAATTATAATTTACTTTGGATATCACTGGATTTTCAAATGTTAATTTGTTATTTTACATCAAAGGATTTATTATACAAACCGTTTTATAAATATAGCTCATGGGTCAAGTAAAGTCAGATATTATAACTAGACATCTCATTTTCCTAATGCTTTTAATATAACTAATGCTAATTAAATTAGTATTTAATTATGGTTGAACAGTTTTTAATATAATCTAGCGTCTTCATTTACACTTTAGAATACTTGTGTTTTACTGCTTTCCATGAATTGTCCAGTAGACATTCAAAATGGCTGCTGGCAATTGTTCCCGCTGGCCACAGTTTTAGAAGAAATATTTGCTGCTTGTTTACAATATAATTTGGCTGATGTTGACATGTAAATGAATATGATTTTTAATAAAATAAAGATATTGTATATTTAATTTGTGTTAGTGTGATGCTTGTGGTTGTGATTGAACTATTTATTATCTTAGTTGAGTTATTGATATGTGTAGGCTTGGTTATAAATAATAAATACATTAACAGGTTTGTTGTGATATGGTAACTACGTTAATACATCATCCATTTTATATCAATCCTGATACATGAGTGGCTTAGTTATAAGTTATTATTAATATTTCTTATTATTACTGATTTTGTAAATAAATTGGCTTTGATCTAGGCTAGTTTATTTATTTCCTATGACAGGTTAGGTTTGAATGTTTACATTGCGTAAACTAGGTTAAATACTAAAAATATAGATTGGTTTGTCAATAGGTTATTATATTTCAGACTGTTTACTTTTTTCTTTAAGATGGGATTTGTAACGTTATACCTGTAGGAACGAAAACTATTAATAGAATTTTTTTGCACCTCAGCTTGCTTCGTTCCGTTCGCAGTGCAAAAATTTGTTATGCAAGTTTGCACTTGATCTTACAACCTCGGATTATGGACTGCTTCGCTTGCAGTGGACAATGGTAAAATCTCCCCAACGATTTCAACCGGGTACCTTTACCTTTTGATCGATTTTGGGGAACCAGAGGGGCTATAGTAAAAAAAAAAAATTTTTATGAAGAATAATCCCCTATATTAATTTGTTTAGATAAAATACCAAGAAGTTTCAATTATAGGGAGAACAATTTCAAAACATTACTTCCGGTTGTTGGATTTTTTCTAACTAACTCTTTTGAGCGACTTAGAAAAGCAACGTGTGTACCGTACTAAATTTGGGCCAAATCGGATATAAAATGAGGCCACTAGAGTGCGGACACGATTATATAAAATTTGTAATGATACCCCAGAACGTGTTCTGGAGATTATGAAGAGTAAGACCTGTAACAATTCAAAATATTCTACCAATTATGAATAATAGAAATGTAATGTAAATATATTTATGAAGCGAGTAAGAGAGAGAGAGAGAAGACCTTAAGAATGTGATTCATTCTACAAATGACGACATGCGCGGCGCCTAGCGGAAAATATTCACAACACTAATGACAACGCCTAGAAAAGAATCAACCACGACTTTCGACACTACTACAGCTATTTAAAAATACTTCCCGACATTTTCGACCTATAATTCCTATATCAAAAAGCTTCAAAATTAATCTATCTATCCACGTAAATTGAAATATCGACCAAATATAAAACCATTCGACGAAAATCTGTACTTGAAATTGAGAATCCAACATGCCGAAATGATTCATAAACAAACGGAAGACGACAGAATAAATTTAATTGCGAGCAAACTACCATTTAAATAGAAAATTAGATTAGGCCTATGAAAGGAACCAACATTTCTACATCTGAAAAGTTTTCGTCGACAATATAAAATAAACCCGTTAAGTCAAGAGCAATTGAAAACCCGAGCTATGACCGAGTTTTTCCATCATATCGAGAAGGACGGATACACAAGGCTCATCCCACTAACTACATACTGCGCTGTGATTGGTCGTACGATTTTCAATGAAATTCAATCCGTAATAGTACAACCGCTTAGTATAAAGTTTAGAAAGTAAATATCTATTGTAAATAAGGAGTTATTTGAGTGTTTTATTTAATTTATTAAACTAATTTCATTTTATCACAGCTTTTCTAATTATATTGTGTTATAATAATTTCGCTTCCCCAAAATACATTAAAGTTCTTAAAATCAAAACATATACCATAAATAACACTTAAATAGCTCACTCCATCTATGTACATTCACAAATCCCCATCCCAAGAAGACATCAAAATGAAGAAGGCATTACAAACGATTTCCTGAAGACCTTGTGAGAACCTCTAAGGACTGATTGTTAGGCATTGTTGAGTTAGATTCCGAAGAGGCCAGTTGTGTTTCTCTTAGCTGGTGATTTGAGAAGAATTCAAAATCCAAGCTTAATATATACAGAACTTGTGCTACGTCAATTTTAATAAATACAATTTAATACAGTACCATTTGTTTAATCTTAACTACTCTATTTTATATAAAAGAAGACGTCTGAACTATGGTGAGATTATTCCATTAATAATTAATTATATCTTTTCACGTATTACGACCTAACCTACTACCAGAAACATTCGAACTTGTTACAGTAAAAGGCTGATCACCTTATTACCCATGATTCAGTGATTGTGAAAAACTATAAACGATAAATATATTTAATTCTGAACTGTACATAACTTGAACTTTACGATTTCTATGTTACACTTTCACACATACACCTACACAAACACTGATAAACAAATTGTACTCACCATTTTAACTTTTTTTTTGCATTTGTATATATAGTAACGTTTCAATTTATCATATTTTAGTTAATTTTATGTCTTGTTTCAACTGTTATTTGGGAAGAGTCGGCACCAACCTCCCGAGTTTAAGAATCTTGTGTCTCGCCGATTGTGCTATAAACTTTATTGTATGAAACTTTCTTATATATTTGCATAAAGACTTTGATATTTCATACTTACGATACCTTTATGAATCAATAATTTTCTTTTAACTGTTAAAATAAATAAATTGTATATTTAAAAAAAAAGAAACAAGTAAAATTAACCTTTAACATTTGTAATCTTTGTTAAAGTTATTTCTTTATTAATTGTCAAACTGTTTATTGTTATATTTCACTTTGGCACGCCAACGTGTGGCTTTTCATATCAAAGGTAGTTTTGAAGTGACTTAAATCAATTACCTATTGGTGTATTTCAGACCTTTATGGGAAAAGGGAGGTTATGTTCGTGACATATAGAACATTTTAAAACATTATGTACTAATACCTATAATTAATTTACATAAGATAATAAATTTCATGTTTATTTAAATTTGATGTACTTTATTTTTGTTGAAAGTATCCAGTTTAACCCCCACAGAATTACAATTTCAGTTACATAACATTAAATACATAATAATCCACTTTGGAAATATTTATCACTGTGAAATCTATAACTCTGCAATTACTAAAATAAAACTAAACAAACTGTCATCTTTGATTGTTTTTTTATTTAGTTCTAGTTCTTTTCGCACTTCGTTGTACGGCGCTAATGCCATGACAAGTTCTTGAATGAATTTCATTGACCGTTCGGTTCGAGAGAAGGATCGACTTCGAACACTATCGTAGCTAATTCTTTCGCTAATCGAAAAATTTCAGTCACTTCTTTTAAATTCATTTTACTTGTTGTACACTAACTACTCTAACCACGTTCACAGAGCAGTACAGGTCTTACGGGAGAATAGACATGCTACTATCATTACTGGGAACATCACGTTTATTGTCTAGCATTGCATGGGAGTTGATGTTTTTTAGTTGGCTAGTATCGCTGAGACTGTCGTATGGATAACATGGCTTATGGGCGCTCTGTACTGCACGGTGAATGTTTAATCGAGTGTAGATCACTGTACAGTACAGTATGCCATTGACCTTTGCACAAGTCCACTTGTATTCCCGCAGAAGTGTGTTGTGGGAAATCGTGGTATGAACGAGTGTTTTGAAATTGTACAGTTGGTCAGCGATAATATCGCAGCACAGGAAGGCAAATAAAGACTAACCCATTTGCAATTCATTACAAGGAAGTATTTTCCATTTTATTCGAAATACTTCAAAATATTTTCACAATGAAAATTGTTACATTTTGTACAACCATATACAATTTTGTAATGTGTTTTTGTGTGGCAGAGAAAGTGTCTCTTGCACCAAATTTTACAATTTTCTGTTAAATCTACGTTAATAATATTAACTTTCTACAATAATCTAGGAATACAATATATAATTAATATTATGAAATACACTTACAATAAGTATGAGATTATATTTCCATATATATATAAATATATGGCATTAATGTAAAAAGAAACAAAACAAATAATCTAGTGTTATTCAGGTTTTACAACTTGGAATTTCCGATTGAACAACGAAACGGTTAATTTTCTTTTTAAAAACTTCGTTAAATGAAACCAATGGAATAACATAAAACAAACTTTTTAAACAAAAAGTATAAAAAAAACTGCTACAAACTACATGAAAATATCTATAAATAGGCCAAAATTACACAAGTAAAATATCCCGTCAATAAAACAATGGAGGCGGATAATTAAATGAACACAAAACCTGTTTTATAGGCATGGCAGACTTACGAGAATAACAATTTGTAGTGTTTCATTAGAATGAAATTAAAAATGTGATTAGGAAGACTTGATTTAAAGACCGTTAGAATAAATATATAAGGTTTAAAAAGTTATATTTTGTTCAATAGAAAGTTTTTGAACTACGGCTAGCCAACAGAATTAATTTTACCTTAGGGCCCTACTGCAAATTATAACCGTTAAAATTATATTCCGTTTTAGAAAATGAATAAAATTCTTATTAGTTTCACGTTTTTAATTTATTGTTTAACATTAATCTGAATGAAATTTTAAACAGTTTTATTAAAAAAATAAAAAATAGATTTGTAACGTCCCCGAATATTGTTGAGTCCCACACTACAATGCTTAACTTTCCATAAATCAACCCTCTGGAAAGATATAATTTAAAACATTGACGATTTTTAGGCAATCCTCAGTCTTCCTAAAAACATTTATTTCCGCAAAAACCAAAATTATTTTTTATCCATAAAAGTTTAATTAGGAATCCCACAGCTTCGCTAAAGCACCGACTAAACCGAGAAATCAGCAACGATTAGGTTGGCAGTGCAGTGCGACTTAATAAGGCCAAATTAGAAACCTACTCGAACCAAATTCTAAACCGATATGGATAACGTCAAAAACGAAACTAAAAAAAGAAGGTATTGTTTTGTTTTAAAACAAGGCACATATAAAGAACTACTTACATATTTATACATAACATTAAAAGTATATACCTACATGTAGTTACAATACAAATATGAAATTACAGAAAAGCCAAAATGAATACAATAATTACAAGATTAACACAACTTATCAATGCGATGTCTACATTATCATATTAATAACATGCATTATAAACCTAACCTAAAGAATTATTGGGGAAGCTAAGTTTTATGGAAAACATTAAGGGTACGTACTAGAGAGCAACACAATACAAATTAAGCCTTAACCATACTGTCGGGAAATACTACGATGTAAACATCGAAACATCGCTCTCCAATGTTGTTCCTATTATTAGAAATCGCGTAAGTCTTATGTCAGGACTTTAGAAATTTGATCATAGTGAATATACAAACTTTTTGTATTGAAGAGTTTTCGCTAAATATCATCAAATTAATTCCGGTAGAAGTAGCAAGCTCGCTAAGAGTGAATTTATGAATAAAGTTTGTCCATTCAAGATCAAAAGTTTCAATTTGATTATTTATACTTGCACTTCATTTTAATGTGACTTTCAATATTACGTTAATTCACACATTTGATTAGTAAAGTGATTTTTCACAACACTATGATTTTCATGTGTATTTGCAGTTGCTTTCAATTATTTTCATCGCAGGACAATGAAAAAACAGAATTTCAGAGGAAAGTTAATCATGCAAAAGCAAAGCTCTGTTTCCCAATCCCAAAGAGTTAATATTCCTGCTTGTTTTTCTCGGTTGATACTTACTAAAGTTACTTGAAATGTTGTAAATTTAATCTTATAGCAACACGTTACTTACTTTTTTTAACTAGACTTTCTGTTTTTACCTGATTTTTAATTGAACTAGCAATGTATAGAATTGATTATGGCCTACATTCGCCATTATGAAACAACATACATTTTGGAGAGACTTGTTCAGTTTTCGAGAAACCGTTGGAGCGTCTGGACTTTAGCTGGTCTAGAATAAAAGTCTTAAAACTAATAATTGGCCCGCCAACGCTTCGATATTGTTGTCCTTTCTTGCTTTGAGACCAGCTAGCGTATTCAAACTTGATTAATTTCTTAATAATATTATGCTTTGGAAACCCTTTTAAATAAACAAACAATAAATGTTAATAATTGCTTCCAGCAGATTTGATCGTTATTACTAGTTATTTATTTTGTATTTTTTGCCTATATTTAATTTATGTACTGTTTTTCTACACTTCACTTAACTTAACAAAATTGATTGCAATTCGATTTAGGAATAAAACTGTATACCAGCTACAATTGATTTAAAATATCAGCACAAAGATAAATGCTTTAAAAAATGTAACATTTTGAAAAAATAATTTTAAAACAAATAACTACTATACAGAAAGTACAAGATATATTACAGTTTTTTGTACAATTAATTATAACATATTATTTGGAGTTTACATAAAAATTACAAATTATTTCGATTCAGGAAACAAAAATACCGTTTAAACAAATTGTATACCTGATACCATTTATTTTAAAGCTATCAAATCTTTCTCGTTTAAAATTCTTTCATTGTTGCACTTGATTTCAAAACATAAGATTTCTGACATGCTTTTCCTAAGGGTTCCCAATACATTAAATCAAAAATACAAAGAACAAAGATTTAAAAATAGAAGACATTTAATTTAAAACAACTAGATCTAAAAACATATAAATGTTTTGACACTTTCAATTTAACAACAGCATTTATTTTATTTTTACATAAATGTCGGTGCAGCGTAAAATACATACAACACTTTACAGAAACGTACTTAGACAGAAAATGTGCAAATGTTTTTAAACACTAGTTTTTTTTTGTACACACAATATTTTTTTTTATAATATCGATAAACCATCTAATAACGTGTCAGAGTCTAAAACATATATAAATATATTTATATAAAATTATATATATTTAACACATCGAATTACTTTTTTAAAGAAAAAGCTTTCATTTCTAGAAGACGAAATGACAAAACTCTAGAAACATTCTGTTTTTATTCCCTTTTTAAGATGGATTATTCAAACTTTACATCAGTCTTGACACAATTTTATTTTAAAACTTTCTCAGCTATGCTTAGCCGGACGAGACCAATTGCGTCCCTTACTCCGGTAATCTGATAAGATAGTGTAGTTTTCAACCCTTTTAAGAGGTTTTCAGTATAAAATATGTAAGAGGTTACAAAATAAACCGCAGCTCTAATAGAAAAGCACCACACTTGGTAAACCGAGATAATTTTAAATACCCACATTTATTTAAAGTCTAAAGTTACATGTTTTAGTTAAGATTTAAAATGTGAAATACGAAATATTAACTATTGATTTTGAAAAATCTAATCTAAATAACAATTTATTGTTTTAAACATTTTTTTGTATAAGTGATTTAACTTTATAAACATGATTTGAATGAAACAACTGCAATGATTTTGTCGAAGCAAACTTAACGGGGTTGAAAACATTTATAAACTGTTAAATAACATGATTGGCATATATTCCACAACCAACTGATCTCGGAGTACACCTGTACAATATTTTAAATCTATAAATCTATAATACAGTTTATAAAATAGAATCCAAATTCATTATTACAGTTAATATACTTTTATGACCTATAAACATAATAATAAAATTCGGTTACATTTCTTCCAATTTACATCATTATGTACAATTTAGGAAAAGGATTTCTTTAAAAAATGTAAATTACAAAAAAATTATACAAATTTGTCTGTCGATACATACAACGACGGTACCGGTACTGGAAAATCAGTCGATTCGGGATACGAACAAATCGAGATCAAATACTGCATCAGTGCGACTCCGCCCTATGTACATCTTTACAGTAAGAGTTATTTATAAGATTAATTTTAAAATTGAGGAAAGGTGATTTTTTTTACAACATGGAAGGGGAGGGATGATGGTGGCAGAACTTTCGGAATGATTAAAAAAAACTCTTGTTTTGATGTTCTTTCGTGTCTGCGTTAAATTAAAAAACAAAACACATCAATGGGAATGTTCTGTCGTTCTTAAACTTACAAGCAAAAACTATCTTAAACTTCACTTAAGCCTAAGTTATATAAAAAAATGGGTTAAGCAAAATTTTGAATCCTGACCATTATGTACAACTGCGGGTGTTTGTTATCTACATGATAAAGCTTGTCGCCGGGGCTGTGTCGTGTAATTCTAACATTTGTTGAGCAAAAGTCGTGCATTAAGCCTCACTAAATCTACGCGATATCGGTGGATGGAAACCAATTTGGCCCGATCTTTGCCAAGCTGTTAAATTAAATTTGAGGTAATTTTCAAAAATCTTTATAAAAAGAAATTATTTTTCAAATCCGGTACTTATTTGATTTAATAATGAATAATAGCGATGTAAAATGGCATCCACTCTGCCAATTACAATCAAGATATAATATATATGACCTCGGCAAGACGGGCGGTAACAGTGATATAACTCTAACGACAATAATTGTGACGGAAATGGAACTGCAAAATGGAACTGCGAGTGAACATCTACGGTTCACGTAAAAGTAGAGTTTAACGTACCACTCATACCGGAAATAAGCCAGTCTCGCCTCGGCCTAAGAACATTTAGTGCTCAAAAGTGAAGTGTTTTTAAAAGCTATTCTACTCCAATAAGCTACAGAGGAGAGGACCATTCGTCAACAAGTACAGTAGTCAAACGTTCAACAATATTAGTTTTTGCCTGTACCAACATCGATAATCCAGGAGATAATTACAAAGGTTCTAATCACAGTACACAAAAATTTTAATTAAAAACAAGATTTTTCATATTCCATTCTCGATAAAACAACGGCGTGATATTAAGTGCAATGATCAGCATTTGCCAATTAAAATTACATAAAATAGAATTATGTTACCTTAATAATGATTAAAATTATGTACAATTCAAATATGTTACCAACTAAACTTGTACAAATAAATTACAAAGGGAAAACTTACAATGAAATAAACAAAACACTTCATTTTCCGCCTTAACATTAATTGTTATTATAAAAACTTACATTAAACAAAATTTACAACTTTTCTCTTTTCTCGACTTAAATGGAAAATTTAAGTACGACAAATAAAATAAAACGAAGTTATCAATGCTGGTAGGTTCCTGAGGTGTGGTATCACAATGTGGAAAAATTCCAAACCTTAGTCACGCTTCACCTTTTCTTTTCAATTACCAAATATTTACATTTTTTCTTTCTCTGTTTTTAAGGTTGTATTCGTTACTTTTTTAAATGTTTTTCTTTTTTACAAAGCAGCATATTTTTTATACAGTTAAAACAATTGGTCCAATTATGTATAACACAAGAAATAATTGATATTTTACAAAATAAAAAAATTAATTAAATTAAAAACCAGACCTGTTATCGTTTACATTTCAACTAGCTGTACATTGTCAAGCTTCCGATACTATATATAAATATATATAAAGTAAAAGTTTTGTGAGGAAGGGTGGGTGGGAAGGGGTGTTCACCTATGTACAAATATCACTTCACTATTAACAACTAAATTAGAAAAAATGTTTTCTTTCCTCTTTTTTTATGCCATTTCCTTTTCATTGTCCGAAAAACAAAACTGAAATTACACTCAGGAAGCTAGTTAAAAGAGACCCTACAAGCTTTACATCCTCGAACAATCCACACTGAAGATACATTACACAACCTAGAACAATTAAAAACTTAAAAGTAACAAACAAAAAATGTTTAAAAAGGAAAATTAAAACAGTCAAGATGCGACGAACGGCTGATCTAAAGAACACCGTTGGTCGGCGGGCCGATCGGGCCAAGATCGGAGACCACGTTGGACGACTTCAAGAAAAACTTTTCCAACTTGGCGATTATATGTTTTCCATACGTGTATTTACGTAAAGAAGCAAAGTGCGGACGTATCTTGTGCATGAGTACTTTGCGTTGGGAAGTCTCGCAAACGTCCAACATTTTTTGCACGACGTAGTTTGCGTACTGATCTTTCATCATAACGTGCAGCGCACTGAAACGAGAACAGAAAATTTTAAATTATACACAAGTGACAAAACAAACATTTTTTTTTCAAAACCTACACAGTTGGTTGACAATACGGAAACCAGTTTTAAATGGAACTACAGTTAACTTTCGATTATCCACGGTAAAACAATTTATACATAGAAAAAAAACACAAAAACAAGTTTTAAACTTAAAAATTACCTCGGAAATAGTTTTCTAATACTGTAACAAATTAAAAGTGATCATAAATAATAAAATAATTAACTACAATAGTGTACAGCACAGTAAATACAAGAATGTACATAACGTAGTTTTATTCCACGTACGTTCTTTTAAAACAGTATTTTTTTTAGTACCTTCTACCATTGTTTAGCCGCTGTCGGCAATGTTGCGGATTATCTGCGGTATCCACGCCAGACAATTCCGCGGATAATCGGGAGTTTACTGCACATACAGACAACTAATTATAATAATCTGATTTTTTGAAACATCCATGTCATTAAATATGAACCTGACATAACCCACCTCCAACAATTAGTTAGGCCTACTTAGTTTATACGAAAATGTTTCTTTTATGAACCAACCTGCATCTCCTCATAATTCATAAATTTCCCCTACTACCAACTACAAGTTGCCCTTAAGAGAAGGAATATTAACTGTGTGATTTAGTAAGCAAATTTAGCTCATTTTAAAAACCATTCGGTAGTATAATGTCATACAAGCAACTTCAAATAAAAAAATTATAATCATATTTGAAATAAAGTGAAAGCCCATAACTTTCTAAGAATATAAAATAAATAATATTTATAACACATAAATGAATGTTTAAAACATTTTTTATATCTAAATTAATACACTAGCAAGTTTATTGCCAGCAAAGATTGTTAGTTTAACTCACTTGTCATTGAAGCCACAAACTTCTTCAATAAGGATTGCTCGCTCAGCTCGTGTGGCATGAGTCACACACTTTTCAACGACGTTAGAAGCAAACTTGTGTTGTGATAAGACGAGGACTTTGCCTCGGACTGCTCCAATCAGAAGAGATTTATCTTCCGGTTTTCCATGTTCTGTAAAAACAATACACCAGGTTAGGAAGGAGAATTAACAAATCCTCCACGTGGCGGACTAGCTACAGATACAAGCGCGAATGCTGGCACTTGCGCGAACCGCTACTGATCTGACTAAAACATCAGTACCCGGTACATCTCTGTTTAACACGTTCACTGCTAAAGACGCACATGTAAGCTTGACACTGAACACTGAGAAGCGGCAGACGCACAGTACATTGCACGCCAACCCGCGTATTGGGAGTATTTTCAATACACAGTGCATTGCGTGCTTCGCACTCCAACCCCCGTGTTGAGAGTATTTTCAATATACAGTGCATTGCGTGCTTCGCACACCAATCCCCGTATTGGGAATATTTTTAATACACAGTGCATTGCGTGCTTCGCACGCCAATTTTAATCCTATGTGCTATGGACGCACATGTGCGTCCGCTTTTAAAATATTAGTGATTATTACATAGAAAGGTTCAAAAATAAAAAAATTTCTACTCATTTATGCTATAAATTTAAAGAAAATAAAAGGTCAGCTCCTAGCATAGGAAATACGAAATTTGCGTAGCAGTGAACGTGTTAAGGGTGAGGTAAACATCCACTAGTTCGTTTGAAGGATGACTCACATTAGGAAGCGGCGTGGGAAAATGTGTTTTTTCTCCACTTACGCCCTTTCCACCCACCCCCGGCCCATCGCATCAGGGCGAGGCCAAGTGCCAAGGATTCACGCAGATATCTGTAATTTAGGGTTCCAATCTACATTTTGTTGCACTATTGTTATCAATCAATGTTTTAGGATTATTATAACAATGTACTGTTTAAAACCACTTACCAAGTACATGCTGGATCACATAGTTGCCGTACTGGTCTTGGATCAGCTGATCGGTGTGTTGGTGCAGTTCTTCCAGAATAGGTGAAGTTTGCTCGGGTGTGCAGTGTTCAAGGATACGTTGAATTACTCGACATCCATAGGGGTGCGTTGAAAGGGTAAATACCTGTACAATGTGAAGATAAATTAATAATCAAAACTTAGATGAAACCAATGAAAATGGGATTAATTTTTATATTTATTATAAAATTTTCTGATGAGGATTTTAGACGTTTCAGAATGTAATAAAACTTAAAATCTAACATTTGAAACATAATTTGGACAGTTTTTACCTTTGAATTATTTTTTTTATGAGAGCACTGATGGTACTTCCAATGTTAAAAATATTTGATTTGCTTCCCTTAAAGCGCTAAGCTAAAATATGGGCTACCGCTCATTTAGAAGTAAAAAAATATATATTTATTATCTCAATGTTCTTTTAAAATTTTGATTCTTAGGGTTAAGTAGTATACACAAAAAATACTCAACTAATTTTAAACTTGTTTTAAGAAAACAAATTAAACTAAACTTAGCAGAATTTACAATTAGTCAAAACCTAAATACATAAAAGCAATACTTAAATTGTTGTCTAAAAATAAAATAATTACGTACTACACTAAGAAAAACAAGAAATTGTACAAAAGTAAAACTTTGGAATAATATCAGTCAACTATCAGTACAAACAAACAAGGAACAGCTGAGTGAAACAGATGCGTCTCTAGGAGTAAGCCATGCTGAGAACACTTGCAATAGTAGACTCATTTGCTCCGGCGACAGAACACAGACCGATAAGGCGTCACAGGCATTGCTTATAATGTTTTATTTAGTCTAATCATACTTAAAGAACATCACTCTGCACTCTATTGGAAGTTTCGTGAACTATGGAATCACCAAACATGTGTTTGTGTTGAAAGGCGCTTAGATATTGGGTTATGCTGTGTTAAAAGGTGCTTAGATAATGGGTTATGCTGCGTTAAAAGGCGCTTAGATATTGGGTTATGCTGCGTTAACAGGCGCTTAGATATTGGGTTATGCTGCGTTAAAAGGCGCTTAGATATTGGGTTATGCTGCGTTAAAAGGCGCTTAGATATTGGGTTATGCTGCATTAACAGGCGCTTAGATATTGGGTTATGCTGCGTTAAAAGGCGCTTAGATATTGGGTTATGCTGTGTTAAAAGGCACTTAGATATTAGGTTATGCTGCATTAAAAGGCACTTAGATATTAGGTTATGCTGCATTAAAAGGCGCATGCACGTTAAGCGTTAAGATCAAAAACACAGGAAGAATAAAACACAGTACATACTAACAGATCTAATAAGTTGTGTTTAGTACTCCATTAAATGCACCACAGAATTTACAAAACAAATTGCCAAATCATCCACCATAGTTGACATCTACTATTATAAGTTATTCCAACGGAAGATTTTTTTTAATGCTGTTATCATTACTGTACTGGATTTTCAAATTAATATATTGTATTACGCTAATAATATTTTTACACCATTTTAAAATCCACAAGGTTTAAAATTAAAACTCTAACAAGTATAGCTACTATAAAATCTTGTCCTTTGCTCACCTGGCCTTGGAATGCATTGATAATAAACTGCAGAGCAATAGGATCGACACACTCTATGCATTTCTGTACGACGTGATTGCCGTTCTGATCCTTGACACACTTGAGAACGTGTCCATCGAGTTCTCGTACAATCTCGACTTGTTGTTCACCTGAGATAGACTCCAAAGCCTTCTGGATCACTCTGCAACCGTACATCTGTAGTGCTAATGGCAGTACATGCCCGCGTACCTGGAAAACCACATTGGTAAATCACATATCCGACAAGCGTTTCTTGCAATATTTTGTTAAACCTAGAGCCGATTAACATAAATGTACCCAAAAAGAAATACCGCCATTGTTTGAATACAAATAAATAAAAATGTAAATGTTTGTTTATTCAAAATCTCAAATTCCGAAAGTTCTTGACCGATTACTTTCAAATTTTAACAAAAAAGCATTATATTCGAATACAATCATGTTTTTATATGCTTTTTGAAAAACAACAGCATCTATTGATCATAAAAATAACAAAAAATATACTAGTTTTAAGTCAATGGAAGCGCCATACTAATAAATATATTTATTGTTGATACAGTAATCAGCTGTTTGCTTTAATATTTTCATTAACAGCTGATTTCAAACTTTGAAGCAATTATTTGTGTTTCTAAATTTTAGGTTAGGGTTTTATTAAAGTGTAGACCAGAGCCTTGCTGGTTCTTTTAACCTTTATCACTGCTGTTATAAAATGTACAAAATAATTTGATTTGGGCATTTAACATTATTTATTATCTTAGCTTTTGGGTTGTTATTAATCCTACACCTTTATTGCAAAAAAAAACCCATTAATTATGTTCATGTTTCCCCTAGCATAATATAAAAACACAGAAAAACCCTGGTTAACCAAACTAAAGGGGGAAGCCGTTTCGGATAAAAATTTTTTCGGTTAAGCCATGAACAAGTTGAACTACAGTTTTGAAAACGTTTTCGAGCAACGATGTTCCGCTATCTTTTCATTAGAATGACGTCAGCCAACACTGAATAAACGTGTGAAAAGAAATACAGTACAGCAATTTATTTTGCGGTTTGGAGTTCTGAGAAAACTGAATTCAAAATATGATGTTGGCATGCATATTTTTTTTAAAGCCGCTACTTAACCCTTAAAGCGTTAAGCTAAAACATGGGCTATTGCTCCTTTACAAAAAAAAAAAAAAATAAAAACTTTACATTTTCTCAATGTACTTTTTAAATTTAGATTCTCAGGGTTAAAAAACAGTACACATAAAAAATATCCAACTAATTTTAAACTTTAAAAAAATATTTTTTATGAATTAAAAAAGTCAAACCAAACTTTGCAAATTTTACAATAAGCCTTTTCAAAAACGTTTTACTGTATTAATTTTTTAATAAAAAGTACATACAGACTCACGGTAAACAAAACAATCTATACTCATGATTATATGTTTTACATTTCTTTCACCCAAGGAACAAGAAGTTTGTGCAAAGTTTGGAATCACCCTGTATTTTGACAATTTACTTAATGCCAGTTTGATACTGAAGATGGGAAATTAGCCAATTATTGGGTTTGAACTATCGAACCCCAGTGTATGGCAATGCTCCCTATTTACATATATATACCACTTCAAATTTCTAAACTAAATCTACCTGGAATCATACTATTACACTGAAAAACGTTGATGTAATTGTTACGTAGTTTGCCAGTTTGTGAGAGAACGCAGAACTACGCATCCTGCCCTTCAACTTCTCCTGAAATTAAGTTTGCAATTTACCTTCTGTGCTAAAGTTGTTTTCTGTTCGGTTGTTCCAAATTCGAAAAACTTCTGGATGACATAATTTCCAAACACGTCGGTCATGAGATTGTAAGCGGCGGCTAGAATTTCAGAGAAAACTAATTGTTTTTCAGGAACTGTAGCGCGTTCTAACTTTTGCTGAATAAACCGCGAGCCGTGCTGATCTTGCGAGAACTCTACGATGTGATTGGCCAGATCTCTTAGCTGTAGACTTGGGTATCGATTATTTCTGCAATAATAAACACAATCAATTCTTGACAAGTGAAACTAAGCTCTTGCTAAGAGTTGTAAAATCATAAACTAAACGTGAAATCAAAATCAAGAAGAGAAAGACCTCTAGTCTGGGACCATCTGTATGGTGAACATTACTGCCTATACAAAGTAAAGAAGTCACACAAAGTGAGGCTAACAAAGAATGAATCAGAAAAGTTAATGTACGTATATAAGAGGCTCATTGTCGTTCACATTAATATATTAACACTTTCACTGCTAAGGACGCACATGTGAGCTTGACACCTAATACTATGAGAAGCGGCCGACGCACAGTGCATGCACGCCAACCCTCGTATTGGGAGTATTTTTAATACACAGAGCATTGCGTGCTTTGCATGCATGCAAACCCCCGAATTCGGAGTATTTTCAGTATACAATGCATGCGTGCTTCGCACGCCAACTCC